>JAQZBX010025811.1:0-29307 GCA_029593785.1 Cabassous unicinctus | reverse complement strand
TGTACTCTACCCTACAGAATTTAGAGTTGTGCATGTATATGGTCATGTGAGACAATTTTATAAAATTTCATAATATTTACAGATATCTCCTATCAGATCTGTTTCCCTCAAGAATCTGACATAGTTGAAGTTAAGTTGTTATCAAATGAAACTTGATTGTTCTAGGTTTAGGATGGTAAATTTAACCCAATATAAACACACACACAGAAAAAACCATCTGAAAAATATACACAGAAAGAAATCAGATGTGATAAAAATTTTTCACTACAAAAAATCAAATCAGTATGAAAGTAGGGAATAATGGAAGAATTGATGCATATGAAAGATTTAAGACTCACAAACTGTATGGAATAACAATACTATATTTCAAAGAAGTTTTTAAAAATCATGCAGGGACTTTTCTGTTCCCTTGCATGAGGTATCATTCCCATGTCCACCTCCCAGACACCACTGCCATGCTGAATATGAGGGACATAGGTCTCATAGATTGTTGACTGAAAAAATATAGTGTAGAAGGCTTGGTTTCTTTATGCACAGCTTCACTCTCCACATTTAAAGATAGGAAAAAAGGGGTAGTGAGATTTTTAGCTTATGGAGGGCATAAACCTACTCCAAAGAAACTGAGCAATACTGTAAATAAGAAATGAACATATGAATAATCTTTTCCAAAGCATTTTTAAATGCTAATAATATTCCTTATTGTGCTTTAAGCAACAGAATCTTTTCATATAGAACCATGATATCACTTTAATTGTGGCATTTCTTTTTATTCCAATCATGCAGAGTTACAGAAAAAGGAATTGGATAATTTCAATGTCAACCTTATGAACACTTTCAAAGTCATATACTATTACCAGTTTTCCAACTAGAAAGGTAGAAGGCACTGGAATATTCTAGGTTTTAATTTCTAATAAGGGAAACATAGTAGCTATAACTCACATAAACACAAAGCTCTTTGGGATCTTAACTCTACAAATAATCTGACTCTATCCCTAGTCAAGCCTCCAAATGATGTCAGTTTTTAATTTTGATGGTCAACCTTACAGATAACATCTTTTATGAATCTCACCTTTGTCATATAAAATAAATCTTTGCCTCGCCAAAATCACAAAAGCTTTTCCTGTATTTTACCCTGATAATTGTATAGTTCTAGTACTTACACCCAGTTCTGTTGTCCATTTTGGGTTGATTTTTTTACATGATGTGAGGTAGGGGTCTAAGTTCATTTTATTATTTATTCATTCATGAATGTTATGTATAGATTCATATATGTGTGTGTATATGTACATATGTATTATTTCTTGTAGATATCCAATTGTTCCTTCAGTGTTGTTTGGAAAGACTATCATTTCTTTATTGAATTCTTTAGCACTTTTGTCACAAATCAGTTGGCCATGTAAAAGAGGGTGTATTTCTGGACTTTCTGGTCTTTTCCATTGGTCTATGTGTCTATCCTTATGCCAATACTACATTTTAAAAATTACTATAGTTGCATTGTAAATTTTGAATTCAGGTAGTCTTCCAATTCTGCTTTTGCTCTTTTTCAAATACTGTTGTGGATATTTGAGGACATTGTGTTTCAAAATATGTATTATCAGCTAATCAATTTATAAAGTAAGAATGAGGGAATTTCATGGGGATTGTGTTGAATCTTTATGTAAGTTTGGGAATAATTTTCATATTATCAATATTTATTCTTCGTATTAATGAACATAACATACCACTCCATTTAATTGAGATATTTTTGATTTTTCTAATAATGTTTTGTATTTTTCAGTGTACAAGTTTCACACCTTTTTATTCAAGTAATTTCTGTTATTTGAGGCTATTGTGAATTCAATTGCTTTATTAATTTCTTGTTTGGATTATATTTGCTGGTGAGTAGAAATACAATTGATATTTTATTTTAATCTTGTATCCTGCAACCTTGCTAAACTTTATTTTTGATAGGTTTCTTTTTCTTTTTTTCCCTTTGTTAAATTATTTTAGACTTTCTAAATAAAAGAAAATGTCACCTGAGGGGAAAAATTTACTGAGGTGATGACTGCACAACTCTGTGATGAAAATGAGAGCCACTTAGTGTATACTTTGGATTGATTGTGCAAGGCCTGGGACTGGATATCACAGTGAACCATATGGTGGAAGATAGACAGTGATTAACAGTACAAATATGAGAATGTTCTTTCATGAAGTATAATAGATGTGCAAAACTAATATATGGTGTTAATAATAAGAGTGTGTGGAAAAATATACCAAATGTACAATATGGACCATAGTTAGTGGTAATAGTCTGATGGTATTCTTTCATAATCTGTAATAAATGTTCCACATAAAAGTAAGGTGTTGGTGGAGGGGTGTTGTATGGGTATTCTGCAAATTATGCATGATTGTTTTGTAAGTTCACTACTTCTCTAATAAATAAATATTTGATATATATATATACACACACACACACACAAAATGTTTATTGCCCACAGGCTTAAAGACAGAAAACCTGCTGCTGCATGCTGATGGGAATATCAATCATGATGATTTTGGCTAAAGCAACAAATTTACCAGTGACAAGAATCTGAAAAACTTGTGTAGAGGTCTCCAATATACTACCCTATATTGGCAGGGACAAAGGTATGATGGGCATGCTGTTGATGTCTGGAGTCTGGAAGTGATTCTTTACACCATGGTGAGCAGGTATCTACCTTTCAACTTCACTGAGCTTCCAGAACCTGCAGAGAATCCATGGACTGTGTAAATCTTATCAAATTTGTAAAAATCATAAACACTTGTAAGACAACCCTTCAGCATAAAATGAGCAATCTCTGGGTAAATGTAAGTTATGAAAATCAAGAACTGAAGCCCCATGTGGCACCCCTCCTGGATTACCAGGTCCCTTACCAGACAGCATTGATGAAGTCCATGGGATACAGCATAGAAGAGGTAAAGGAATTACTCATGAAAATGCATGATGAAGTCATGACAATCAATCTACTGCTGGGCTACAATAGATGGGAGCAAGAGGCCTCCACCATTGTCCTGCAGTCACAGACCTCACCTGATCAGAAACAGCTTCAGTCCTTCCCCACATCATGTGGAACAACACGGTGTTCCTGCCAAGACCATGCTCATTCCACTTCTGTTTCCTTATACAAAAACATAAAGGAATAAAAGAAATTCAACTGTCATGAGAAGGACCAGAGCTCAGGGAGGAATGCCTGGAGCATGGTTACCATTCCTGCCCACCCAAGTAGAGGGAGAAATTCACCCCTGTCCCTTCAAGGAAAAACCTCTCCACCAGCCCTGGTCAACCATCCAATACTCCTCTTCTGGAGAAGAGCAGCCTTAGCCAGTCCTTCATTTGGAAGGGCAGAGAAAGCCAAAGTGCACCAGAGTCAGGGTCTTCCCAGACTTTGGCTTCAGCCATGTCATACCAGGCCCTGCCTTACTTGCAGCAACTCCTGATGACCTTGGTGTAGCCTAGCCTGGCCTCATGGATGGACCAGAAGGATGTCACTGCGAGGAATCCCAGCCCAGCACAAACTCCCAAGTTGGCCCTTTTGCCTCACCCTCTGGATACATGAGCTGCAGTGGGAACAGAGACTCTGATGGAACGTATTCTTCCCAAGATATTTCCAAAGGGAACTCTGACCACGTGGGGCAACACCAAGTGATTAGAAAGGAGCAGACTTTTCCTGTGGGGTGAGGCCAGTCTTCTCTTTTGGCAACATCCAGGGCCAAGAAGGGGCCATGAATCAGTCCATTAAGTTTTTCTGCAGTAATGCATGCTTGTGGTGTGCCAGCAGTAAGCAAGACAAGTGAGATAGGAAATACCAAGGTGAGATGTTCAGGATCTCCAGGAGGTCCAGCCACACTCATGGAACTTGAAATAGAGGATGAAAATCATGAACTACCTGGATCACCAAGAGATGATGTAGGAGATCTGTTGAGGTGCACTATGCACTTGATTGTGAGTGGGACCTGATCAAGTGTTACAGGCTGCAGTGCATATGGTGCAGTGCATACTCATGTGGTGAAATAAAAAGGATATCTGGGATCTCCAGGGCCTTTTAAACTATTACTACCAACCTAAGAAATTAACTTCAACTTTAAAGTGCTCCTAGGAGTTGACTGGGAGACTGGAGGAGGGGCCCTAAGGCCTTTGCTTCCAGGTGGCCACTTTGCACACCATACAGGTGGAACGCCAGAGATTGGACTGGTATATTTCCCCTGGAGCCATCCTTCCTTGTCCTGTCCTTCTCCAAGTCTGATAGTGAGGACCAGTGGCCATAATCTTGACTGCCCCACATCTCATGGAATACTGTTAGAGCAGAAACTCCTAGGTGATTTTGGTGGTAATGGTTTTGTAGGATATGAAGGTGCTGGGATCCTTTTCAGTGGAACCCTGTTAAGGAACTGCTATGACATCTGTCTATCACCATCCTGGCCTGAACAATATTCTTGAGCCTGGTGTGACATATGTCACATCAGCATATACGGGTTGTTCAGGTCCAACTCATGGCTGTTGTATTCAGCACCTATTGATCTCCTATATCATCTCTTTGAGCTCCATTCAGCTCATGATCCTCATCCTCCATCAAAAGTTTAATAAGGAAAGCAGATGAGACTCAAGCCCTTGAGTGTCCGCCTACCACATGGGAGGTCCTGGGTTTGTTTTTGAGTGCCTCCTAAAGGAGATGTGCAAGACAATAAGCTGATGCAAGTGGCTGGCATGGCAAGCTGATGCAACAAGATGACACAATGAGATGATGCAACAAGATGACAATGCAACAACATGGTGATACAACAGTGAAACACAATGAAAGGCACAACAAGCAGGAAGTGGAGGTGAGTTAAATGATTTGGCACCTCCTTCTCATATAGGAGGTCCTAGGTTCGGTTCCTGATGCGTCCTAAAAAATGAAGATGAGCAGACAGTGAGTACAAAATCAACAAGGTGGGAGGGGGAGAGAATTAAAATAAACCTTATAAAAAAAAAGTTTAATGAATTTACCTTGGCTTTTGGAGAATTAAATTATCTCCCCTAGGTATTTGCTTTGAGGTTCCTTGAGATTCCTTCTGGCAAACTTGACATGAATATATCTGCATATAACCTTGAAGAAATTCCCATTGGCTCCCTGTTTTTCCTTACTGTTGCAAAAGCAAGAGCCTGGTATCCCACTACAGCAGGGGTTCTTAACCTATTTTGTTCCATGGAACCCTCTGCCAGTCTGGTGAAAATCACAGACCCATTAAAAAGTCCACACTATACCGTGTATTATTTAATAAATATATCACACGTGCACCAACACATCCCCACAAGAATAATGTTATTTTGAATTTCAATTCAAACCCATGAAACCTTTGTTAAGAACCCCTGTATTACAGGGAAAATGTTCCTGATTACCTACCCTTGGGAGCCGCCCTACATGGACAGAGCTGTCTTTGAATTCAGGGTGGGAATATGTTACTTCTGGGGTTTCCATCCCTGCTGCTGAGGTTGTGTATAGAGGGGAAGCCATAGAGCCATGCTGCCGAACTTGCAAGACCACAGTCTTTCCCATTGAGTCTTTGTGGGGCCCAGTCCAGACAGCCTGTTGGGCTGCTGTGAGCTGTGCTGCGAGCTGTTTTTGATTCCTGGTGCTGGTGAGTGGGTCTGGGAGATGGCAGCAAAATCAGGATTCAGTTACGTATCTATAAACCTGCAATGAACATTCCAAAATCATAATTAAGAAAGCAATTCTGGGACTTCCAGGAAGATGGAGAATAAGACACACAAAAAGATCACTTCCTCCCAGAAAAAATAGCTAGAGGATAGGAAGACTCTGTCTAGAGCATTGCTCTGTGGCTCAAGAGCAGGAGAAGGCTATATATGACCTAGAAGAAAGAGAGGTAAAAGAAACATGACTCACTTGGATGAAAAAATCCCATGAGTAAAGCTGCAAAAGCAGCAGCAGGAACCCAAATCCCCAACTTTAGAGAAAACAGAAGTCAACAGACTGCAGTGACTGTGGATAGCAGTGGTTGTGGACTGAATGAGTTGCAGGGGTCCTCTTCTCCAAGAAAGGGGAGAGGGAGGAATGCAGCCTACAGCAAATTAAGATTTTGGTTAGAGATTTAGTCTGCTACTTCCAGCCCAGTTGGGGCCATGACATTGTTTGCACTGAAAACCAGCAGGGAGCTAAAGAAAAGTTACCTTCTCTAGCACCCTCATTACTGCCCCAGGCTTTTTGTAGAGGGGGCAGAGGGAGGGAGGGTGTGGCCTGTCTAAGGATGAGAATAGCTTCGCGGAAAGTTTGTTATTGAGGCATGGCCAGCCCTAAAGACATTGCTTCTGCACCACATGCCCACCTGCAGAGTTACACTGAATACAATCACCCTGACACCTGCAGTCTGAACTGAGAGGTCTGCCAAAGAGGGCCGTCTGTTGGCCAGATTACAAAAGTGCATGAAAAGGAAAAAAAATAATAGGAAATAAAAGTGACTAGCAGGTTTCCTTTACTGCCACCATCTCCAAGGACCTTGAATACTGCCCTGCACTCCTTTACTGGTTCCTTAGTCCTGGTTTCAAAGAAGTTAAACTGGGACAATACTAAATATATTGCACAAGTTGATGCAAGAGTCAAAGGACAGCAGCAGCACACAGCTTCTTAACAGTAAATTCCAAGGCAAGAGAGACAAAGTGAACATCAGAGTAAACTCAGCATCAGAATCAGATGCATGGACATCAGCAAAATATTACAAGTCATACTAAGAGAAAGGAAGATAGGACCCCGGCAAAGGAATAAACCAAAGTTCCAGGCAAGACCCAAGACTTGAAACAGCTAATCAATGAAATGCATACAAATCTCCTAAATCAAATCATGGAGTTGAAGGACAAAATGGCTAAAGAGATAAAAGACATTAAGAAAACACTGGATGAGCACAAAGAAAAATTTGAAAATTTGGATATAAATATAACAGATCTATGGGAAAGAAGGACAAAATAAGTGTGATTAAAAATACAATAGAGATATACAACAGAAGATTTGAAATCACAGAAGAAAGAAATAGCAATGCAGAGGAAAGAACAATTGAAACTGGAAAGAGAGAAGAAAAAACAAAGAAAAGAATGGAAAAAATTGAGTGGGGCTCAAGGAGTTAATGATAGCATGAAACACAGTAATATATGTGTTATGAGAGTTCCAGAAGTAGAAGAGAAGTGAAAAGGAGCAGAATGTGAATTATTGAAGAAATAATAGCCAAAAATATCCCAACTCTCATGAAAGACATGAATATATGTGTCTGGAAAGCACAACATATGCTAATTAGACTAAATACAAATAAACCTACCTCAAGACACATAATATCCAGAATGCCAAATGCCAAAGATAAAGAGAAAATTCTGAAAGCAGCAAGGAAAAATGTGAAACATCACATACAAGGGACATGCAATAAGACAGTGTGGATTTCTCTTCAGAAACCATGGAGGTAAAAAGACAGTGGTATGATATAATTAAGGTACTAAAAGAGAAAAACTACCAGCCTGGAATTCATTATCAAGAAAAACTGTCCTTCAAATATGATGGTGAGTTTAAAATATACACAGAGAGAAACTAAGTGTTCAAAAACAAGAATGCAACTATGCAGGAAACACTAAAGGGATTTCTGCGGCCAGAAAATAAAAAAGCTTGGAGGAGAGTGTAACAGTGATGTGTACCAGATAGGGTAACCAAGAAGGTAAGAAGAGGATAAAAATAAGAGATGACTTATGAAACCCAAAGAACAAAATACCTGAAGTAATTAATGCCTTTAGAGGAATAACATTGAATGTTAACAGACTAAACTCCCCTATCAAAAGATATAGGCAAACAGAACATATAATAAAACATGAGCCATGGATATGCTGTCTTCAGGAGACTTACCTCAGAACCAAGGATGCAAATAGACTGAAAGGGAAAGGTTTGAAAAAGATATTTCATGAAAATCATATCCAAAAGAAAGCAGGGTGTAGGGATACAGGTGTCAGACAAAACAGATTTTAAATGCAAAAAAAGTGAAAAGACATGCAGAAGGTCAAGAAAGACAATCCACCAGGAAGGAGTATCAGTCATAAATATCTATGCACCTAACAAGGGTGCTACAAAATATATGAGGCAAACTCTGGCAAAACTGAAAGCAGAAATCTCTACATTAATAGTTGGAGACTTCAACACACCCCTGACATCAAAAGATAGAACACCTAGATAGATCAACAAAGATACAGAGAACTTAAACAATGTGATAAGTGAGCTGGATTTGACACATACAGAACATTGCACCCCATATCAACAGATTATGTAATCTTTCCCCAGGGGAGACCACATATTGGGCAATATCACAGCTCACAATAAATTTAAGAAGACTGAAATTTTACAAAGCACCTTCTCTGATCAAAATGAAATGAAATTGGAAATCAATAATAGGTGGGAAGTGGAAAGTTTGAAAATACATGGAGTCTAAACAACACATTCCTAAACAATCAGTGGGTCAAAGAAGAAACTGCAAGAGAAATGAGTAAAAATAATGAGATGAATGAAAACTAGAACACAACTTATCAAAACTTATGGGATAGAGTGAAGGCAGTGCTGAGAGGGAGATTTATAGCTCTAAATGGCAAAACTAAAAACAAACAAACAAACACTTTCAAGACTTGGGAATTGTCTTGAATGACATTACAATGACGGATACAGGCCATTACATATCTTGCCATAACTTACAAAATTGTGTGGGAGAGAGTGTAAAATACAATATAAACTACAATACATGCTTGATGGCAATGTTCTGAAACGTTTTCATCAATTGTAATGAATGTACCACACTAATGAAGGATGTTGTTAATTTGGGAAAATGTGGGAAGTGTAGGGAGCAAGGCATATGGGAATCCCTATATTTTTATGTAACATTTATATAATCTAAGAATCTTTAAAAGAAATAAAATATATATTTAAAAATAGCTAAAATCAAGACCTAACAGAAGAACCAGAGAAATTAGAAAAAGAACAACAAACCAATCTCAATGTAAGCAGAAAGAAAGGACTAACAGAGAGATCATGGGAACATGGCCAATGAGTTAAGCAGATAAGGTTCAGCTCTCACTAAAATAATGGAGGAAGAGCCAAACGCTGCCTTGGGTACCTGCTTTGGAGAACAGCAAATCAGGACACTGCTTCGCAACTCCCATGAGAGTGCAAGTCAAGGAGATGAAGAAGCTAAAACAAGTAATTGTGAGTTATTAAACCTCCTGGCTTTCGGGAAGGGCTCCCCAACCCCACCCCTGAGATATTAACTGAGAATAAAACCCCTGGCAAATTGTATCTGAGAGGAGAGAAGATATTTTCCTCTCAGCCAGCTCCTTTGGATAAAAATAGAATGGGAAGGTGCTCTGCATCATCTGGGAGGGTACTGGACAGATGAGGAGGGAAGGGAAAAAGCAAAGGTTGTTTTCCTCAGTGGCTGGAAGCAGCATACATACTCCACCCTCAAGGTGGAAAGCCTAGGTGGAGCCACTGGATCCGTGCTCCAAACAGGAGTGTGATGGCTGATTCCCTGTGAGGAAGAGGGGTCTGGGAAGGTGGACCATGATATCTTTGCATTGATTTTAGCCAGTTGCAGACCCCTTGAATATTGGAAGGACCCCAAATCAACATGGTGAAGGGTGGGGGATCTCCTCAGACAGGTTGTCAGGTCCAGCAACCTAGGTAAAGAGAGGAATTATATCAGAAAGGAGACAGAGACAAGTGGCTGATCAGCAGGACTCTGGTGACTGCAGGGAAACTAAACTGCTGAAGGGAAAAAGGGTGGAATATGGATAAACTAATCAGAGATGTCTAAACAGATATCATGAATCAAAGAAATGGAATAAAGGAAGAGATTAAGGATATTAAGAAGACACTGGGAGGACATACTGAAAAAATTATAAACATATATAAGATGATAACAGATATGATGGCAATAAATGGCATAATACAAGTAATCAAAAATACAATGGAAGCATATAGCAACAGATTTGAACATGCAGAGGAAAGAATCTCTGATGTGGAATACAGTACAGCTGAAATCAAACAGAGAGAAGAACAGATAGATAAAAAGATAGAAAAAATTCAGCAAGGACCCAGGGATCTGAATGACAACATGAAATGCACAAACATACACATTATAAGCATCTGAGAGGGAGAAGAGAAGGGAAAGGGGACAGACAATGTGTTGGAGGAAATAATGGCTGAAAACATCCCACTCCTGTTGAAGTACATGGACTTACATGTCCAGGAAGCACAGCACACCCAAAATAGTATAAATCTTAACAGATCTACTCCAAGACATATAGTTGTGAAATTGTCCAATGCTCAAGAGAAAGAGAATACTGAGAGAAGCAAGAGAAAAGAGAATGGCACACAAAAGGGAAGCTCAATAAAATTAAGTGCTGACTTTTCATCTGAAAACATGGAGGTAAGAAGTTAGTGGTATGACATAATTAAGGTGCTAAAAGATAAAAATTTCCAGCCAAGAATTCTCTATCCAACAAGGCTGGCATTCAAAAAAAAGGGAGGGTTCAAACTAGTCACAGCTAAACAGAAATTTAAAAGTATGTCAATAAGAAACCTGCATTTCAAGAAATACTAAAGATAGTTCTGCAGTTGAAAGGAAAAACCAGGAGAGAGAGAATTGGAAGAGTGTAAGAACAGCTAAAAAGATAAAAAGAGAAATGAAAACAACATATGGCATACATAAAACTAAAGAAAATATGACTAATACAATTTCTTAACAGTAATAATATTGAATGTTAATACATAAAGCTCACCAATCAAGAGACCCAGATTGGTAGAATGGATAAGGAAATATGACCCATCTATATGATGTCTACAAGAAACCCACCTTAAACACAGGGATTCAAGGGAGCTAACAGTGAATAGTTGGAAAAGAATTTTATAAGCAAATAACAAACAGAAAAGGGCAGGAGCAGCTATACTAATATTTTACAAAACAGATTTTAAATGCAAAACTATTGTAAGAGGAAAAGAAGGACACTATATATTAACAAAAGGGGTAATCTATCAAGAAGAAAGAACCATCATAAACAGTTATGCACCTAACAAGAGCACTTCAAAATACACAAGGCAAACATTGGAAAAACTAAGTGGAGAAATAGATGCCAATAAAATTATAGTGGGGGATTTTAATACACCATTACCACCATTATAAAGAACATCTTGACAGAGAATCAAAAAAGAAACAAAGAGTTTGAATAATACAGTAGTGGACCTGGATCTAATAGACATATACAGAACATTACACCCAAATTCAGGGGGATATACCTTCTCCTTGAGGGGACGTGGATCATTCTCCAGGATAGACCACATGGTAAGCCACAGAACAACTCTCAATGAATTAAAAAAGATTGTAATTATAAAAAAGTAATTTTTCTGGCCACAATGGAATGAAGCTGGAAATCAGTAAAGGACAGAGAAGCTGATTAAGCACAAAGATTTGGAAGTTAAACAACACACTATTAGACAAACATTGGGTCAAGGAGGAAATCTCAAAAGACATCAGTAACTACCTTAAAAGAAATGAAAACGACAACACAATGTATCAAAAACTATGAGAGGCAGCAAAAGCTGTACTGAAAGGAAAATTCATAGCAAAAAATGCCTATATCAAAAAAGAAAGACCTAAAATCAAAGACTTAATTGTAAACCCAAAGGAATTAGAAAAAGAACAACAAAATAATCCCAAATGAAGTAGAAAGAAAGAAATAAAAAAGATTAGAGCAGAACCAAATGAAATTGAAAATAGAAAAGCACTAGAAAAATAAACAAAACCAAAAGCTGTTTCTTTGAGAAGATTAATAAAATTGACAAACCCTTAACTGTATTAGCAAAGAAAAGATGAGAGAAGATGCAAATACATAAAATAAGAAATTAAGAAAGGGATATCACCACTGACCACAGAGAAATAAAGAGTATCATAAGAGGATACTTGGAAAAATTATATACCAACAAGATGGATAATTTAGAGGAAATGGACCAATTCCTAGAAATACCCAAGTGGGCTACATTGTCAAAAGAAGAAATTGATGAACTCCACAGACCAATCACAAGTAATGAGATAGAATTAATCAACAAAAACCTCCCAACCAAGGAGAGCCCAGGGCCAGATGTCTGCACAGGTGAATTCTACCAAACATTACAGAAAGAACTAACACCAATCCTGCTTAAACTCTTCCAAAAAATAGAAGTGGAAAGAACATTGCCTAACTCATTCTATGATGCCAACATCACCCTAATACCAAAGCCAAATAAAGACACCACAGGAAAGGAAAACTATAGACCAATTTCTCTAATGAAACTACATGGTAAAATTCTCAACACAATACTTGCTAACTATATTCAACAACACATCAAACAAATGATACACCATGACCAACTGGGTTTCATCCCTGGTATGCAAGGATGGTTCAACATAAGAAAATCATTCAATATAATACACCACATAAACAGATCAAAAGAAAAAAATAACACATGATCATATGTATAAATGCAGATAAAGCATTCAACAAAATACAGCACACTTTCTTGATAAAAACACTACAAAAGATAAGAATAGAGGGCAACTGCTTCAATATGATAAAGAGTATATATGAAAAACCCACAGCTAACAACATATTCAATGGAGAAATCATAAAAGCTTTCCGTCTAAGATTGGGAACAAGACAAGGTGTCCCACTTTCACTGCTTCTATTTAACATTGTGTTTGAAGTACTTGTTTGAGCACTTAGGCAAGAAAAAGATATAAAAGGCATTCAAATGGGAAAGAAATAAAAATTTCACTATTTTCCCATAACATGATCCTACACATAGAAAGCCCTGCAAAATCTACACGAAAACTTTTAGAGCTTATAAATGAGTTCAGTAAAATTGCAGGTTATAAGATCAATGTGCAAAAATCGTAGCATTTCTGTACACCAATAATGAGAAATCTGAGTAGGAAATCAAGAAAAAATCCCATTTACATTAGCTATCAAAAGAATCAAATATATAGGAATAAATTTTAGTAAAGACGTAAATGACATATGCAGAAAATTACACAACACTGATAAAGGAAATCAAAGAATATTTAAAGGGAAGAACATTTCCTGTTCATGGATAGGATGACCAAACACCTTTAAGATATCTATCCTATCAAACTTATCTACAGATTAAATACAATCCCAATAAAAATCATCACAGCATTTTATTTTTTACTGAATTGGAAAAACTAACTATGAAATTTACTTGGAAGGGCAAGATGCCCCAAATAGTCAAAGACATATTGAAAAAGAAAAACAAAATTAGAGGTATCACATTACCTGACTTTAAAACTTACCACAAAGGTACATTGGTCAAAACTGCATGATTTTGTCAAAAGGACAGACATACTATCCAATGGAACTGAATTGAGAGTTCTGATATATATCCTCACATATACTGTCAACTGATATTCAACAAGGCCGTCAAGTCCATTCAACTATAAGAGAATGGTCTTTTCAACAAATGGTGCTTGGAGAACTGGATATCTATATCCAAAAGAATGTGAAAGGAACACCGTCTAATGCCTTATACAAAAGTTAACTCAAGATGGATAAGAGCCAAGACCATAAAGACCTTGGAAGATAATGTAGAGAAGCATCTACAGGATTTTGTATTAGGAAATGGTTTCATGAACTTCACACACAAAGCTTGAGCAATGAAATAAAAAAAAAGATAAATGGAAGCTCCCCAAACTTAAAAACTTTTGCACCTCAAATGAGTTTGTCAAGAAAGTGAAAAGGTAGCCTTCTCAATGGAAGAAACTATTTGGTAACCATAGATCTGATAGGGGCCTAATATCCATCATAAATAAAGAAATCCTGCATCTCAAAAATAAAAAGACAAACATCCCATTTAAAAATGGGCAAGTGACTTTAATAGACACTTCTCCAAAGAAGAAATACAAATGGCTACAAAGCATATGAAAAGATGCTCAGCATCACTAGCTTTTAGGGAAATACAAATCAAAACTACAATGAGAAGTTATCTCACACCCATTAGACTGTGGGCTATTAAATAAACAGAGGAATACAAGTGTTGAAAAGGCTGTGGAGGAATGGAAACCCTCATCCTATGCGTGGCAATGAAGAATGCTGCAGCCACTGTGGAGGACAGTTTGGTGATTCCTCAGAAAACTAACTGTAGAACTATCATATGATCCAGCAATTCCACTGTTGGGTATTGTAGCCATTTGGCAATTTGATGTAATTATGAATTCCAAAAATATAATTGGATCATGCTTGTAACTGATCTGTTAATCTGGGCATGATTAACTTATAATTAAGGCGTTGACTGGGCCATGTCAGTAGGGTGTTGAGCCCCACCCCTTGGTGGGTGGTGGAATAGAATATAAAAGGCAAGGCAAAGGACAGAAAGATCAGTTTTGATGTTGGAGAGAAGGCCCCAGGAAAAGATAAGTGAGACATTTGCCTGATAGTCTACAGCTGACATTGTGGAGGAAACAGAGGAGCTAAGACCAGAGAGAAATGCAGCCCTGGGAAGAGAGGAACCAAAGAAGCCTGAACCCTGGCAAACATCAGCAGCTGTCTTGCTCCAACACGCGGCAGTGGACTTTGGTGAGAGAAGAAACTTATACTTCATGACCTGGTAACTGTGGACTTTTACCCCAAATACATACCCTTTATAAAGACCAACCCATTTTTGGTATTTCACATTAGAACCCCTTTGGCTGACTAATACAGAATTTGGTACTGAGGAGTGGGGAAGTACTTTTGCATATACCAAAATTTTGGAATGATTTTATAAATGGGTAAAGGGTATTTTTTGGAGGAATTGTGAAATGCTTCATGGAAAAGACCTAGATCACTTTGAAGAGACTTTTGATAGTAATATGGATGCTAAAGAGCCCTTCTCTGATGCCTTAGAAGTAAATGATGAAACTATTATTGGAAAACTGGAGGAAAGGTGATCCATGTTTTAAAGTTGCAGAGAACTTAGCAAGATTAACTCCTGGTGTTATATGGAAGACAGAATTTGAAAATTGCAATCCGGAGCATTTAGCTGAAGAACTTTCCAAGGTAAACTAGGAGAATGTGGCTTGGCTTCTTCTTGCAATTTATAGCAAAATACTAGATGAGTGAAATACACTAAGGACAGAACTTTGGGCACAAAGAAAACAGAAACTGATTCTGGAACTTGCAAGTTTCTGGAAATCAAATTCCCAGATGAAAATGCTCTATTTGAAGACTTTACTAAACTTTGAACTCATAACTCAGAATTGAAGATGCAGTTATCTCAGAAAGACTTGTCTGATGGCTTGGACCCCTGCTTCTTACATGCTAAACCAACAACATTTTTGAGAGTGCTATATGAACAAAACCACTGTCAGCTTGGACAAAAGAGGACATGGAAAGGAAAGATTGAAGGAGAAACAGCTTTAAGAAGAAAATCATGGAAACTGAGATCTGGAATTAACACTATCACCTTGGGCCAAGAGAGAAGCCCCACCCATGTGTACAGAGAGGGTGAGTTTGCCCCAGGAGTTGAAGAGGGTGGATATCCCCACCCAATATTCAGGAAGAGTTTTGCTGCTCCAGGGTACAGGGAGGGTGGAGTACATTCCTCAAATATTTGGGTGGTTAAGGTCAAAACTCCATAGGTCTGAGAAGGGTGCTCCTGTCCCCCATGGATTAGAGAAGGCCAGGTTGTCAAACCATTGCTCTGAGAGGGTTGAAAATGTATGCCAAAGGTTAGGGGGAATGTTGTCTTCACCTCACTGTACTTGAGGGGCTAATACTCTAACCCAAAGATTGGGTAAGGTGTGGAAATCATCCCAACACTCTTGGAGGGTGAGGTCTGGAGCTTGGTTGACACCCATATAGTTGATGAGGGTGGAACCAAGAAAATGGCCATTGGGCAAGCCTGTGGCAAGGGTGGGTTCCCATGTGGCCCCAAGGAGAAGAAACCGTCTTCTTAAGAATGACTCTCAGACTTTGAAATTGAATGGAAGATGCCCTGCAGGTTTACTGAACTATAGAGAATCCATGACTCTTGTTTAACATCCCAATTTCTCCTTATGATAATGAAAAAGTTTATCCTTTGTCCGTCCATTTGTGTATTGGAAGCAGTTAAATGGTTTTGTAAGTTTCAGAAGTCTACAGCAGACGGGATTTTGCCTGAAGACAAACTTCTTTAAACTGCCTATGATATGATTTTGTACTTGAATTGTTACTGATTTAAGTTATTTTTGAAATATTGTAATGTATTTTTGGAATTCAGAGGATGGAATATAGCCGTTTGGCAATTTGATGTAATTATGAATTCCAAAAATGTAATTGGATCATGCTTGTAAACTGATTTGTTAATCTGGGCATGATTAAGTTATGATTAGGGCGTTGACTGGGCCACATCAGTAGGGCATTGAGCCCCACCCCTTGGTGGGTGGTGGAATAGAATATAAAAGGCAAGGCAAAGGACAGAAGGAGCAGTTTTGATGTTGGAGAGAAGGCCCCAGGAGAAGATAAGTGAGCTGTTTGCCTTATAGTTTACAGCTGGCCTTGTGGAGGAAGCAGAGGAGCTAAGCCCAGAGAGAAATGCAGCCCTAGGAAGAGAGGAACCCAAGAAGCCCGAACCCTGGTAAACATTAGCAGCTGTCTTGCTCCAACACGTGGCAATGGACTTTGGTGAGAGAAGAAACTTATACTTCATGACCTGGTAACTGTGGACTTCTACCCCAAATAAATACCCTTTATAAAGACCAACCCATTTTTGGTATTTCACATTGGCACCTCTTTGGCTGACTAATACAGGTATATCCCCAGAAAAACTGAAAGCAAGGTCACTAACTGATATATGTAAACCAATTTTCATTATTCACTACTTACTATTCAGTATTCACTATTGCCAGAAGTTGGAATCTACCCAAATGCCCATCAACAGATGAATGGATAAACAAATTGTTGTCCATACATACAGTTGGATATTATTCAGCTGCAAGAAGGAATACAGTATTAACTCACGGGACCACATTAATGAATCTTGAGGACCTTATGTTGAGTAAACAAGCCAGGCACTGAAGGACAAATATAACATGACTTCACTCATATGAATTAAACAAATTGAGCAAACTCACAGTGGTCTTGTCTGAAACATAGGATTACAGTAAATAGAAAGGGAAAAGAAGTTGTGAGTCAACACACATATGAGGAAAATATATAATAAGGTGGAAGTCTATGGTTGAACAGTGGAGGTGCAAGAAAGTGATGCAATGATACTGTTGGGTTGGTCGGTGTTCATTTGTTGGGGGTTGGTTTGGGAGGGTGAGTTGGACTAACTATGGAGCTGGGAGGAGGTTTGGGGGAGGGAGTAAGTGAACACTGGGGATTGATGGGTCCATAGTTGAAACTATAATGTTGGAAATGCTCTTTTTGCAATACAGCAAGTGAGGGTTGAGGCTTTGGGGTGTTGGATTTGGGGGGTATTTGGGACAGGGCATGCCTGGGGCAGGCGTCCAGGGAGTGTGTGAGTGTTCTTGTCATAGTGCATTATATCAGTGGGTGGAGACAAAGAGAATGAGCAGCAACTTGGAGGAATCCCATCCTAGGGAGGCCTGGTATGTTCTCAAATAGAGTAGCAGGAGTCTCTTGAGAGCATGGATGGTGCCTAATAGGGGAGGTCAGACCAGCATGTCAAGCCCTCATTCTTGCAAGTAACTATGAGTCTGGTGCAAGGACTGTAGCCTGGTGGGTGTCATGGGTCCTGAGGGGAGGAGGATGGAGGAATAAAATAGCTGGAATAGTCAGTGTTTTGAGGACAATGTAAGTGTTCTATATGATCTTGCTATGATGGATACAGGCCATGTTGAATTGCATTAAAGTTCATAAAAGTGTATAGTCCAAAATGTAAACCATATTGTGAACTATTGACCACGGTTGGTAGTTTTGTTTCAATATTTGTACATCAGTTGTAACAAATGTACCATCCACATAGAAAAGGTTACTAATGGGAAAGGGGGAAAGAGGGGAGGAATTGGAGCATATGGGAGTTCCTTGTATTTGGTCACAGCTCTTCTGTAACCTAAAATTTCTTTGAGGACAAAAAGGAAAAATTAAGACACTGGGGAAATAAATGGAAGAAAATGTCACTGTTCATATAGGACAACAGATCTTACATGATGAAGGGCAAAATGTCAAAAAAAAATTAATATTTTCATTACTTTTTATTATCCCAAATTTTAATTTTTTATTTTAAGAGATCTTGACCAAAATGGGGAAAAGGTAAAGACAAATGGGTTTATATGGAAAAGAGACTTCAAAGTGAGCCAGGAGGTCTTTCCTGAGGTTACAATTATGCCTGTTTCAGCAGGATCTCATTAACTGCCAAAGTAGATACTACCCCAAATAGTGGAGCTCTTGAAGGCTCAGAAGGCATCCTGAAACTCTAGTCAGGGCGGATAGCTCAGGAGTCTGTTGTCTTGCCACTGGGCCCTACTTTGGTATTTATGCTCCCTAGTGTGACAAAGTTGGATTCAGTTGTCATATCCCTACACATGGCTCTTCTGTACTTCTATTTAAACCTATAATTAGTACTAGATTTAGTAGCGTACGTTCAAGAGACTTATATCTTTGGGCTGTTTATGCACCATCTGGGCCCTGAATCTCAACAAAGTTTCAACATCTACCCTTCAGTTCATTGGTCTCACCCAGGAAAACCAACAAGGGGGTGATGATGGACAACTACTCTATCAAGGAACTGGAGAGTCTACAGTTGCAAGCAAGAGAGTCCCATCTGTCAGCCCTATGGGATTGCAGACCCCTCTGAATTATAGGTGGAGTGGACATCACCATCCCAGAATCCTCAGGATTGGGGAATGAACTATGGACAAAAGTAGACTTACTGGCATTCTACTATAGACTTATTGTGATTCAATCAATGGAAGAAATGATATCATTGACATGGAGGCAGTGTCTTCCAATAGAGGTTCTGATGGCAGGGAGAGGGAAAACAGGTGTAACACAAGGGCATTTTTGTGACTTGGGGATTGTCCTGAATGACATTGCAATGACATATGCAAGCCATTATATATCTTGCCATAACCTATATAATTGGATGGGAGAGAGTGTAGAGTACAATGTAAATTTTAATCCATGCTTAGTGGCAGTGCTTCAAAATGTGCTCCTTAATTGCAATGAATGTACCTTGCTAATGAAGGATGTTATTAATGTGGGAAAATGTGGGAGGTGTAGGGAGTGGAGCATATGGGAATCCCCTATATTTTTATGTGACATTTGTATAATCTAAATATCTTTAAAAAAAATAGGGCGCAGATGTAACTCAGTGGTTGAATGCCTGCTTCCCATGTATGAGGTCTTGGTTTCAATTCCCAGTACCTCCTTAACAATTTATCAAAGTAGAGAAATTTTTTAAATAGTATTCTTGAGAATTAAGTAATTCTTCTTGTGTGCACTTTGTATTAGGCACTTTACATATTAATTCATTTAGCTGTCATAGGGTTGTGATAATAATAATAATAATATCTCATTTTATAACTGAGGAAACAGAAGAAGAGATAACTTAAGTAAATTGCCCAGACTTGCCAATATCAATGCTGGCCACATCCAATTAACAGGTAAGTCAGGATTCACCCTCCCTTACCACTTGAGCCTGTGTTATTGCCCTCTTTGCTTCTTCAAAAGAAGCCTGCTGGTGATATCCTCCCATTCCCATGCACAACCTTCCCTGATTAACACATCCAATGGTTTTCATATCTGAGCTAAAGGAGGGATGAAGTGTCTTCAATACCACAACATCCACGGAGAGGCCACTAAATTATTTTGTAGCTTGTGATGTGGGAAAACATTGTACTTTAACAACACTTAAGAATTTGACAAAGCAGCAGGGACCTTGCAAGTTGTCCCAATTATTTTTTCATCCCAGGCTCTCAGGGTAAGATATCATTGTCTCTGATGCTTCTTTTAATTGTGAAAGAGAATAAATGATTAAAGAGTTTTACAGCCACAGGTTTATTTCATGCAGCCTGATCCTTTGCCACCAGGCCTGGAAAGATGGTTGGGCTGTGCACACAGATTTGGGGAAGCACTGTAAAATTCATTGTTGGCCTGCCCACAAGAAGGTGATTGCCGGCTGGAATGACTTGTCTGAGGAGACTAAAGAAAGCAGTAGCAAGATCTAAAATAAAGTGATAGTGACATAACTGGGTACAAATTTCTTGCAATAAACCAGCAATATTTGGGGCTGCTGCATACAGCAGTGGTATTACTTTAATTTATGAAAATCTACTGTTATGCACCACTTCTGGCAGCGCCCAAGGGCCACTCCCTTTCTGCAGCCATAGAAATCTTTGTTTAGTGGAAGTGGGAGCAAATCAGTTGGAGTCAAAGCATCCACATTTTGATTTCCAGGTCAAGAGGTTGTTTTTGTGACCTATACCATTTTTTATAATAATTAAAATCATGATTAATAACATTTTGTTTTTATCTAATATTATACACATTAAGTGTATATATTTCAGCACCTCAATTTTTACAAGGTGAAAGAACAAATTATTTCCAACAGTTGCAATTAAAGATATACTTAAGGGTTTTATGAAACTATTAAATGTTGTCAGGCCTGAACATTATATTTAAACAGGCCTCTAATTATCACAGTGACTAATAAGTTAGTAAAAATAACTTGGAAAAGACTTAACTTCCCTGTATTTTTTAAACCATTAAATAGATTGAGGATAGGGTTTTTGCTATAAAGTTACTTTTTGTTATTAACATCAACTCCTAGATTTCTACTCAACAATGATTTCCTAGAATCAGTCATTTATATTTTAATCTTTCAGTTTGGAAAATGCCTTTACAAACTTCCCAAAACCATCCATAACCACATTGATTGGTTACTTCATCTCAAGACAACTTCCACCTTGAAATAAGCTTGAGTAATAGTCAGCAATAAGTGAAATTCACTTTCACTAACCTTTCTTCAACTTGCCATATGCATTCAAGTTTTGTCCTACATATTTCCATCCTGATTTTGTGAAAAACAGCCATCTTATCTTAGAACAAAACACCCCCCCTTAAACAAATTCTCACAAACTTCCTATTCTTTCATATCCATTTAAGTCTCATAACCTTCATTTTTTTCTGTGAAAAAAACTGTTCATTTCAACTTAGGCAAAAACAATTTTTTTATGAAAAGAGGTTTGTAATCATTTCATTAGCAAAAAACTTACAATTTTCATTATCTTAAAGATTTAACATATATAATGCTAATTTATATTATTAGTATATATACTCATGTAACAATATAAGTGCTTATTTAATTTTTAGCCATTGAATAGTGCTATTTTAAGAATTTTCATTTGTTAAGTTAAAAATTACCATTTGGAGGTATGAACTGAACAGACAAACACATAAATTGTTAAGACACACCAACAGAAACATAAAGCACACCAATTTGAATCATAATTCTTAATCCTTTGGTATGGCTATCACCAAGCTCTCCATCATTTCACATCTCTAATTTTCACTGCTTTTATTTTTTCTTCTGGAATCCATGTTGCCTGTAATATGCAAGTTCATTCATGGAAACACTTTATTACTGATCAGCAAGTATTTAGGAATGCTTGAGAAGTATAAATGCATTTAAGCACTAATTTAGCAGTTTAGACAGACAGATATTTAACCCTTATATATTCTGGATTACTTTTTAGGAGTACACTTAGGTTTGAAAATTGTAAGCTATTGATTCAAAACTGAAAGTTCCTTTTAACACCTTGATAAAAATTCTGATCAAAATAAAATGTGACTAAAACTTAAAATATAGTCAAAGTAAAACCCCATTTAAACTCTTCCACAGTTTACATGAGTATTATGAGCTTTAAGTGTTTTCACTTTAACAGCCAACTGTTTATCTGCTCTCTCATAAAGCAGTGAGAAGTGGCCATGCAACAGCAGCTGCCAGAGCACATTGCTCCATTTTCTTTTCCAGCTGATTGCACCTTTCTCTTTTCATGAAGATATCTTCTACATTCTTCTCTAATTGTACTAACCTTGCAGGGATATATGGGGTACCGCCCAAGTCATGTACAGGACCCAAAGTGTCCATAAGGTGAGCCAGCTCAAACTTCATAGAGGAATGGGGCTCTTCTGGTATTGCCCCCATGGAGTTCCCTGTGACTGCAATGCTGTTCACAGCTCTAACACCATTAGAAGACCATGGAATATCCTGGTGACTACAACAATTGTAATGTAGGAGATCAAGCCTGGGAAGGATGACCAAATGATTTGATATTCCAGAGAAACCACATGGGAGTCCAGCATTGGTCATGCCTTTATTACTCACATAACCTGGTAGCAGATGGCTGGGAGAAGCTCTGCACCACCTCTTGAGGGCTACAGGTTTATATAGAGACTATAGCAGAGGGGTGTACATGCACAAGCAGGGAACAGCACATTATCTGTGACATACATAATGGGTGGAATGTGAACAGATACAGCTAATAATAAACATGACAATAGCCTATGTGCACAAATACAGGTTAGACATCTTGCGACCTCTCTTATGGTTGTTTCACACAAGGGGGTCTGGTTGCTGGCCAGTTCAACCCCACCCCTCCCAGCAATCTACTCAAATAGCCAGTGGGAGGGAGAAGGGGGTATTCCATCTCCCCACAGTGTGGGTGTGATATATTTATTAAATAATACACAATATAGTGTGGAGTTAGTAAGGGGTCCATGGTTTTCACTTGACTTGCAAAGGGGTCCGTGGAACAACAATATTTAAGAAACCCTGCCTTAAATGGAATCTCAAACATTCTTTAGAGATGGGAAAATGTTTTGCCAAAGTCAAGGGTGAATGAGGCATAAGCATAGCTCCTTAATGGGGGAGAGAAACATACCACACATGGACACTGGATCCTCTGCCCAACCTTTCCACAGAGGCAGAAACAATAGAAGATTTTCCAGGGTTTCTCTCATTTAGTACTGACAATTACCCCAGGTGGTTAGCCTTTCTACCACCCCACTTTTAAGAGGAGCAGATTGAGGTTGGCATTCAATAGTTCCAATAGCCTCTGGGTACCTGCCAGAGAGCCACATTCAAGAGAGGACACAGGTATCCTGACCTGGGGGTACAGTGGGGAGCACCTATTCCAGATATTTTAGCACTTTGCTCAAATGCAGAAGCCAAAACACAAATAGAAAGGCTCTTAACCTTCTTGTGTTCCAGGGACCCAGAGCAGAGTTTGAGACCCAAGAATGTTGCACATCATCCTGGCTTTACAGCAGCAGAGCCTCAGGACCAAGGAAGGAAGTCAAGCAGAGGGTGTCAAGTATGAGCAAAGAAACCATAACTTCTCAAGTCAAACTCTGGATACCTACCTTAGGCCATGAGGCTGGTGAGAGCCAGCCCATCCTCACTTTAGATGAGATATCCAACTCTCAGCATCCATGCCCTCCTGCTGGGGCTCTTTGGCCTGCCTTGGTTGTGACCCCTAACCCTCAACCTGAGGACATGGACCAGAACCAGCTGGGTTGGGTAGTCCAGCCTGGATGGATGGAGGTGGACAAACTCCTGCTCCTCAGCACCACAGGCAACTGAAATGGCCAATGAGTTGGGTGACCCCAGAAACTGGAGTTTAGAGATGAGGCTCTGCTGATCCCCAAAAGACCTGACACATCTCATGCAAGAAGCCTTCTAGCAAACCTGAGCCCTGATAACTACCATTTCAGCATTTAAGGAGAGAAACACAGCCCATCTTGGGGAGAGAGACCCAGCCCCTTCTGGGTAACCCAATGCTGGCTCTCTCCACCTCCAGTTCATGACCCGATGTGTTTCATTTATGACCGGATCCTGATTGTCAGGTAGGCAGGCCACCATCAGGTGAGGGTTGGAAGGGAGAAGGGTTCTGACAGCTGAGGAGGATGGTGGCCTGCACCTGGGAGGATCCAAGAAAGGGTTAGCTATTGCCCTGTCCTTACACCAACTCAGTGACAAGGGACTAGTGAGTATGTAGGATGGGGTGTAGGTGGGTATTGGGGTTGTGTTCAAAAGCAGCTCACCTTCTGCTCCTTGAGTCCTCATAGAACCCAGGACACCTCCTTCTGAAATTGCTCTCTGCCATCCAGCCCCATGGTCCCACCCATAAGTCAATGTGTGAGTGTGTGTAAGAGTGTGTGGTGTGTGTGCCTGTGCTCAAGTGAAGATGCTGAGAGGTAAATGATCAAGTTTGTGGAGTGGGAGCCAGGATTCTCCAGTACCTTTGGGCCTCTCATTTCCAAAGAAAACCACACAGCAGGCATTGAACCCTGACCTAAGGGACCTATCGCTCTGGACTCGGCTCATTCCTGGGCTCTGAGGTAACCTATGCTTTCTGGTCCTCAATTGGAGGTGACTGATTACTGAGCTCTATGCCTGGCCTCTCTCAGCCCTGGTCCCCAGGCACATCACCCCTCTTTGCCACCTCCCAATGGCAGCATTTATCCCAGAGGCTGCATCATGCCAGGCCACTGGGAGCCCTGACTCATTGCTGGGTTCAGACCTAGAACAAGTGCTCAGGCCATGGTCAGTGGGGAAACACTCAGCCCCTCTCAGCCATCCCCCTTCAGCCCTGGCTGGGTAGCACCCAGATAGTGCACCAGGTCTTGATTTACTTCCCTCCCAGGGCAGTCCCACATCTTCCTTAAAGTAAGGGCAAGGCCAGCAGGCAGGTGTGAAGGGCAGGCTCTGGGGAGAGCATGTGTGCACAATTATCTCCTGGGGACAATCTTGCATGATACCCTCAGTCCCCAACCACCACCCACTCTGTGTCCCAATGTCTTTTAGTGCTTGAGGCCATCCCAGACTCAGTGAGGTACTGAGAGCTTGGAAACATAGGGGACAAACTATCTAACCTGTCCCCTGCTATTATGGTCCCCAGATGCCACCCAGAGAGCCTGGCCAAGCAGAAGTCCAGGTCAGGGCAGACCAGGAGACTGACAGCACCTCCAGAGTCTGGGCAAAAAAGAAGGTGAGGCACTTTCCCTCCACTTCCTCTGAGAAGAAAAGGTCAAGTGGGATGGCGGATCTCCATGGTTTAAGAATAAGCTGGAGGGCACTTGGGAGCTGTGTCTAACCACCAGGATGAATGTTGGGGGCAATTGCTGTTGTTAGGGAGATATTCCTGTGCACTCAGTGATTTCCCCATTTTAGAGATGAGCTGTCAACACCAGCACCAGGGTCCCAGAATGGGAGGTGTGACTCAGGTTCTCCTCTCTCACCCATTTTTGTTACTTCTGCTGGTCATCAGAAGATTTGTTCTGCATTCAGTGCTCCCTAGGCTAGGCAGATCTCCCCAGGACCATACTTTTTAGGCACCTTCTTGTCTCCTACTACAATCCTCAACAACGCTCATGAGGATGGAGTCCCAGATTTCCAGACATGTACATAGTTTATGGACCTTCTCTTTCCCAATTCACATGTGCCAGGTTCTCCCAGTCCCTTGCAGTGACTACCTGCATATTGTCTCCAATACACTAGGTGGTAAGAAAACAGTCTTCCATGATCCAGAGGATGTCATATCTAATGGAGGCTCTCCAGGCCCAGTGGCATGATTAGGGAAGGACTGAGCTGTTGATATCAAGGGACAAAGTGTGTCTGGATACCTGGGTGAGCCATTCCTTCCAGCCCTGGCTCCCTGGATTCTCTGCTCCCAAGCTGGGCCCAAGGCTGTGCTTCCCACCATCATGGAACTCCTCAAGGCTCCAGACCCCATTCACAGCTCCCTTGATATCCTTTACTCCTGCACAGAAAAGGAACTACCTATTAATAGGCTCCTAGCTGGAATCATAGGATGATTGAAGCCAAGGTGCTGCCAGACCCTCCCTGACACCACCTTATACTCCTCCCTGTGGTCTTTGGTAGTAATAGTCATTCCTGACCCAAATGCACCCACTTTTTTCAGTTGATCCTGGCATCTGCTATACAGGGAGATGTGAGTGTGTCCCACCTAACTTCCTGGGTGAGCCACCTGCTGATGATCTCAATGTCAAATATTACTGTCAGACTTGCCAAGTAGGGAGGGGAGGGAAATTGTCTGTTCCTTAAGTTATGCTAGCTCTTAAAGAAGTGCTTGCATATTGTGGTAGTTTGAATGGGGGGTAGATTCCAGAAAATCCTGTTCTCACAGCTAACCTGTTCCTGTGCAGTAAATCTATTGTACATGGGAACTGTTGATTAGAGTCACTTAAGGGAAATTCTTTTTAACTAGATCACTTCAGCAGGACATGTCCCAGTATGGTATTTTTTAAACATGTTTTTTTAAATTTACTTTATTTATTTACTTTTATCCGTCCCCCCCCCACCATTTTTGCTGTTTGTGTGTGTGTGTGTGTGTGTGTGTGTGTGTGTGTGTCCATTCACTGGGCACTTCTCTGTCTGGTTCCTGCCCTCTCTTATCATCCTTCTCCTTCTATCTTCACCAGGATTCAATCCTGGGAACCTCTGATGTGGGAGAGAAGTGTCCTACCACCTGCACCACCTTAGTTCCTGTTTTGTTCAGTGCATCTCATCTTGGCTCTCGTGTCACTCTCCTGTTACATCATCATCTTGCTGTGTTGCTCAGTGGGCCTGACAATGCACCCACTCCCAGGGCCTGACAGCACACATGTGCATGGTGCCTGATGGCTCACCTGTACATGGGGCTTGACTGTGTACCCATACTGGGGCCTAGGGGGCTTACCTGCTTGAAGGGGCTGGTGGCATACCTGTGCATGGGACCTGACAGTGCACGCACTCATGGGGCCTGGCAACACACCCACATGCAAGGCCTGGGGAGCTTACCTGCTCACAGGGCCTGGTGGTGCACCTACTCATGGTGCCTGATGGTGCATCCATGCCCAGGACCTCATGGCACACCCATTTGCGGGACCTGGCAGGAAACTCACGCACAGGGCCTGGCAGCACACATGCTTGTGGGGCCTTGCAGCCATTGGCAGTTGTATGTAATTAAGAATCCTGAAAATATATATATTGGATTATGCTTGTAAACTGGTCTGCTAATCAGGACATGATTAAGTCATAATTAGGGTGCTAACTGGGCCATGTCAGTAGGGCATTGAGCCCCACCCCTTGGTGGGTGGGGGAATAAAATATAAAAGGCAAGGCAAAGAACAGAGGGAAAAGTTTTTGAGTTGCAGTTTTGATGTTGGAGTTTTGATAGTGGAGAGAAGGCCCCAGGATAGAAATGAGCCATTCGCCTGAGAGTTCACAGCTGGCCTTGTGGAGAGAAGCAAAGCCTAGAGAGCCTACTAGTCTACAGCTGATATTGTTGAGGAACCAGAAGTGCTGAGCCCAGAGAGATACACAGCCCCGGGAATAAAGGAACCCAAGAAGCCTGAACCCTGGCAAACATCGGCAGCTGTCTTGCCAGAACACGTGGCAATGGACTTTGGTGAGGGAAGAAACTTATGCTTTATGGCCTGGTAACTGTGGAATTCTACCCCAAATAAACACCCTTTATGAAGACCAACCAATCTCATATTTCACATTAGCACCCCTTTGCCTAATACAAGCCTGATGGCACATCCATGCATGGGGCCAGGGGGGATCACCACTTGTGGGGCCTGATTGCACACGTGCATAGGACATGGTGGCCCATGTGCTTTCTATATTTTTTTTTTACCAAGAGTTCTCAGGGGTCAAACCTAGGTCCCTCCATATGGGAGACAGACACCCAACCATTTGAGCCACATCCACCTCCAATTTTTTTAAAAATTATTTTTAAGATACTTAGATTAAATAAATGTTACTTAAAAATAAAGGAGATTTCCATATGCCCTTCTCCCTACACATTCCACATTTTTCCACATTAACAACATTCTTCATTATCATGGTACATTCATTACTATTGATGAACACATTTTGAAGCATTGCCACTTAGAATGGATTATAGTTTACCTTGTATTTTACACTCTCTCCCACAGAATTTTGTAGATTATGATCAGATATATAATGGCTGGTATCTGTCATTGCAATGTCATTCGGGACAATTCCCAAGTCCTAAAAATGTTCCCAAATTACACCTGTTTTTTCCTCTCTCTGCCCTCAGAACCTCCAATGGCACTGCATCCATATCATTAATATAAATTCTTACATTGCTAGAATCACAATAACTCTATAGCAGAGTACCAGTAAGTTTACAATGGCCCATAGTTCACTCCTCAATCCTGAGGATTCTGGGATGGTGATGCCTACTCCATCTCTATTTCAGAGAGGACTTTGATCTCATAGGGCAGATGGGTATGACTCTCTTGCTTGCAGTTGTAGACTTTCTCACTTCCTTGGGATGGGTGTTGTCCATCATCATCTCCTTGTTAGTTTTCCTGGGTGAGTCCAATGAATTGGAGAGTATGTGTTGCAAATCTGTTGATATTCAGGGCCCAGCTGATACATGGACAGCCCAAAGATTTAAGTCTTTTAGATGAACACCTATCAACTCTACTACTAAATATAGGTTCAAATAGAAGGGTCAGAAGAGCAAAGTGTAGGGAAACCACAACGGATCCAACTCTTTCACAGAGGGGAGCATAAATTCCAAAGTAGAGCCCACTTGCAAGGCACAATACTGTTGAGCTATCTCCCCTGACTATAGTGCCTGGATGTCTCCAGAATCCTCAGGATCCCTGTTATTTGACATAGTATTTACTTTGGCAGTCAATGAGATCCTGCTGAGACACGCATAAACATAACATCTGGAATGACTTCCCAACTCACTTTGAAGTCTCTTACCCATATAAACTTATTTGGCTTTACATTTTCCCCTTTTGGTCAAGGTCTTTCTCCAGTTGCATTGATAGTTGGTATGTAGTATTAATCCCTTGGTGCTAGTGAGGGTCATCCCCAGAAGTTATGACCCATGCTGGGGGGAACATAATGCAGTTATATGCTGAGTTCATCTTAGAGAGAGGCCACATTTAAGCAACAAGGAGGCTCCTCATAAGTAATTCTTAGGAACCGTATAATACTTGACTAAGTTTCAATTTCAAAAGTAAAGGTTTATAAATACAGTCATCAATATCAAGAGCCCATCAATGGGCCATCCTCCTTCACTAGTCGTTGCCCCAATACTTAGGGGATTCTTGCTGTTCCATTAGAGAATGTGGCAGAGCTCCCTAGAATGGGAATTTGATATTCTTTCAGTTATTGTGTGGAACTCCACCAATGGTGGCAAAACCCCATGAACAATTGAACACATTTTTATGCTTTATATGTATGTTCCAGGTGA
>JAQZBX010025810.1:0-20374 GCA_029593785.1 Cabassous unicinctus | reverse complement strand
ATGATATATTAGTTCAACTGTTTTGCCATTTCTTCACTTTTCATTTCCAGAATCCTCAGGATGGTTTTAGCCGACTGAAACGATGGATCATGATTGGTGATCATCACCAGTTACCTCCAGTCATTAAGAATATGGCTTTTCAGAAGTATTCAAACATGGAGCAGTCTCTCTTTACTCGCTTTGTTCGTGTTGGAGTTCCTACTGTGGACCTCGATGCTCAAGGGAGAGCGAGAGCAAGGTAAAAGAAACAGAGGGGGAAAAAAATCACACCTATTTAAGGAAATCAGTTTCCATCATCCAATATTTCTCAGCATCTTCTAGATGGGCTCTTAGCATTCCCTGTCCTCCAGGAATTTGCCATCTACAAACTGAAAGCACCTTTATTGCCTTCTGCATGAAGTGTGAATTGACCAAAATTAATTAATTTCTTTTATATTTTATTCATCGGGATTAATTTAGGTGACTGATTATCTAAGGGCTTGTGTTCTCTGTCCTTCCCCTTTTTTTTTAATGTCTTCAGGAGATATATAGTTGTTATAATTTTGACATCTAAAGCAAAGTTGAGCATGTGAACACACCAATTCTTAACTCCTTTCACAAATGCACAGGCCCTGTCTCATAATTACTAAAAATGTAGAGTCTTCCCCGATTCTTTAAATTTTGGTGTAAAGATAACATTTTTTTAATATCAATGTTCTGACCCTTGGTTACTTGAAGTAGGGAGGCTGAGGTTGAAAAAGCATTGTTGTTAAAAAGATTAGCATATGTGGCTGATATGAACATTAAAAGGAAACACAGTTCCTTAGAAACCCCCTTATGTATATTAAAAGGGATTTTTGCATTGCTAATTTTTCCTTTTGTTGGGGGGGCCGGGATTTGTCTTTGGAAAGCTTGTGCAATCTCTACAATTGGCGATACAAGAATCTTGGTAACTTACCACATGTGCAGCTCTTGCCGGAGTTTAGTACAGCAAATGCTGGATTGCTGTATGACTTCCAGCTCATTAACGTTGAAGATTTTCAGGGAGTAGGAGAGTCTGAACCTAACCCTTACTTTTATCAGGTAAGGAAAATGTGCAACTTTTCAGTTTATTTTGTGTTTGTCTGGCTGAATTACTACCCAAACTAGTCATCATTTGACTTATTATTGAAAAAAGAAAAATTAGGTCCCTACTTCATATACAGCACAAAAAAAATCAATTTTGGGTCAATTAAAGACATATATACTAAAGAAAAGAAACCAGAAACGTATTAGAAAGTATTAGAAGAAAATATTGATGAATATAGAATGTTGGGGTGACTAAGATCTAAGCATGTTACCAATAGCAGAAAAAAATATTTATTTGAAAGCACAATTGTCAATATTTAAAAACAATGAATTGAATTTTGAATCTATTTGGCACGCCTATAAATCACTTAAAGAATCAACGCAGCAACAGAAAAACGTGATAAGGACAAGGATACACTATTCACAAAAGAAGACATTTTACACTCATGCTGTTAGTGGGAAAGTCATTTGGTGGCTAAATTGTCAGTATGTATCAAATCTTCTCACTTCTAGGAATTTATTCTGAATAAATAATTGGGCAAGTTTGCAAAGATTTCTATGCTAAAGTATTCATCACATCATTTTCTTTTACTATAAATTAATTTGGAAATGAGAAACAACCTATATGCCTTTCAGTGGAGATTAATTACATTATTGCCTTATTCAATTTTTGAAATACTTAGTAGCTACTAACAATGATAATAGTATAAATTTGTTTACTGACAAAAAAAAATTTATCCTATATTAAATGAATAAAAGTAGGTTGCAAAGCAGTATCTATAGTGTTTCATTTTATATTTTAAAAGGAACAGCAAAACATACATATGGATGTATATATATATACGCACAAATAATCTATACAAAAAGATCTAGCATGATATACAGCAAAAGATAACGGTCTTTGGATGGTAGTATTTGGAATGCTTTTAAATTAGAGATCTTGGATTACACATGTAAAACATCATATATCACTGGCTTAAATGTGTATGTGTAGATATAGCTCATGAGCATCTTATTTTCCCACTAAATATTTGATTAAATCAAGTTACTCTTTATTTGTATATTTAAAGCCTGAGAGCAGATGTGACCTTTAAATGACAACTTTAAAAATATTAGAACCTAACTCAATATATGATACCTTTCTTGGTAGGCATCTTGGAATGCTATTAAGAGTGTTCTGATATTTTCATTTCTTAATCATTTTTGGAATATATCTTTTGAGTCAGTTTCATTACCTGAACCATGCCTCTGCAATATTATTACCCAAATTTATCTGTTTTTTTATTCATTGTACCTTTTGATGAGTTTTCACTGTTTCAAGAAATATACTTTGAAATTATGATTTGCTGTTATTAAAGATATTTCTGAAGTGTTGAAGACATTTTCTCCCAATATAAGAGCACTCCACATTAAATTGATAGATAACATTTGAAGAATTAGTTTCTGAGAAGTAGAAGATGGATAGATGAAGGAATAAAAGTAGGGGACTTGACTTATTTGGAATGAGTTCTAAATGTTGGATAAAATGTAATTCATATTGTTTTATTGTTAATACTTCATGTCTAAAAAAAAAAACAAAAAAAAATCAAAAAAAAATTAAAAAAAATATTATATATCATTTTACAAATAAAAAAAAAAAATTAAAAAAAAAATACTTCATGTCTGACTTTGGACAAAGTACCAAATTGGGCAGCATTCATTTTTCATGTGATAAAGAAATGGGTTCTGTTTGTTGAGGACTCATTACATCAGTCTTGCCAAAAATACTCTTGTCTTGAAAACTATTTGAGCCTTAGTTATTGTATGGCCATTTCCATGATTCCTAGTTTGTTCTTTTATCTTAATTACAGTCATTTCTTATATAAAATGTAGTTTGCTACTAAGATAGAAAATGGAAAGATTTACACAGTCTTCCAAAGAACTAGAAAATTTAAATGAAAGTGGGAACTCAGACTATGTATGTTTGTCATCAAATCTAGGATATACATTATTTTTAAGGTCTGCCTATAATATTTCTGTTGCCTTTACATGAAATCCAGCTTCCTCTCCAAAGTCTGTAGTCATGTGTTGAAGCAAGATGGTTGCCATTCTCTGTGAGGGTTCAGCCTTCCTCTCTCTCTCAGCTACAGGCTGGCATAGGGCTTATTTCTTTCTGGGCTTTCTCAGCACCACACTATTGGGCAAATGGCTCATCTCTCTTCCCAGGGCCACAGGATCAAAGTTCTATCCTCTGCCATGTCTGTGGAGCTCTCTCTCCCTTCCTCTGTGTATCTTCTTCTGTGTGTCTTCTTGAGTGAGTGTCTGTTTCTGTCAGCCCACCAAGGGGATGGGGACTCAACCCTCAGTCATGCCCTACTAACATGGTCAAATCAAAGCCCTAATCTTGATTTAATCAAGAAACATAAAACCTTTGAATTTAATACAGTCAAAGGGTATCATGCCCAGAGGAACAGACCAGTTTACAAACATAATCAATATCTTTTTTTGGAATTCATAAACAATATCAAACTGCTATGTTATCTTTGATTTTTTTTATTTTCCTGTCCTGTTTATGTTCTCATTTTAGTTTCTTCTCTCCTGTAGTACTTTGAACTTTGTCTCTACTGAACTGAACTAAACAGCCATGTGTACAATTCCTCAGTTTCAAGCTCGGTTAAGCCATTGGTTTTAAACTCCTTCCCACTAACCTTTAGCAAGAGCTAATGTAACAGTAAGCTAGACTAACCAATTTGAGGCCACATCCTCTTATCATGTAAAGTGTTCTGGTAGAGATGATAACTGTTAGTAAGAAAACAAAAACAAAATAAAAACTAAGAAACATGAGGAAGAAGGAAGAGCATTATGCAGAAATTGAGAGTTTACTATAAATACTGATAGATATGCTGTTAGTCTGAATTTTCTATGGTTTTCTTAAATGGTTCCCTTGCTCCTTTATGTTAACATTTCTTTCCTTAACTACAGTTGCTATAGCCTGAGCAGACTATCTTTATTGTGATTGTTATGGTCACAGGAATATTAAGCTTTTAATTGGTAACTTTTATTTCATGATTGTTCCATGTATTGCATGTATATTCCAAATGTCAAAAGAAAGTGATTACCACATACTGTATTTTTATTTATCAGTTTTAAACTAGGATATGACTGTCTGTAGGTTTTATGAAAGGTGTTCACTTGTCCAGGTTATTAAGTCTTCATTTCTCATGGTATGCTAAGTGAATAAATTGTGCTAGATTAACCATTATTTCTATAAAATTGAAAACAAAAGGAAATAAATGCACAGTCTGATTGTGTTTGCATTACAGAATCTTGGAGAGGCAGAATATGTAGTAGCACTTTTTATGTACATGTGCCTACTTGGTTACCCTGCTGACAAGATCAGTATTCTAACGACATATAATGGGCAAAAACATCTCATTCGTGACATCATCAATAGACGTTGTGGGAGTAATCCATTGATTGGAAGACCAAATAAGGTAATTTCATGAATACAGTATGTTTCTTACTCATCATGTTAGCAAGATGGAAGGTTCATATTTATTATGAGTTGTTTATATTGTTCTACTTTGTCTCTTTGCTATCTCCTTTTTAAGATATACAAGGACATAAAATAATTGAGACCTTAAATAACTTTATGGCAGTACTGATAGTTTGACTGGTTTGCTGTGAACGTCTATCTCAACTATCACAATGAAGATTTTGTTAATAATAATCCGAAGTAAATGTTTTAAAAGTTCTTATTGATGAAATTATGGATAACAAATTACATTATAATTTATGTACTGTTATTGTAGAAACATAAACTGTAGAATTTTTTGGTTCTTTTTTTGCAAAGGTATAATTTGTAGTACATTTTTATGCTTTTTTATTTTTATGTGATATGAAGTAATATCAAATAAAAATGAAGATGGTTGGTGTTATTAATAAAGGGTTGAATAAATGAGAAAGAGTAACAAAATGAATACAGTATTATTAATGAAAAGAATAGAACTTTGTTTGTGAACCTGGCTATATAAATTAGCTCTTTTACCTTTTTTTAAAAATCATCCAAAAGTAACAAAGAAAAATGTGAGGAGGAGAACTCCATTTTTAGTGAAATGACAGATCAGGTGATTAAGACCAGGCAGAAAACAGTGGAGGAAGAGAAGTGAGGGGATCTGCCTTGAAAGTGCCAGTAAAAATATACTTTCCGAAAGTGAGAGGCATGCTCTGAAGTATAAAAGTCATGTCCCTGTTATCCAACAAAGAATGTAGAAATTGGGGTGATTAGAAGCTTTCCTGATCCCAGATTGTTTCATAGAAGCCTATTTATAAGCTTGTCTTTACAATAAGTAGACTACCAGTACAGCAGGAAAGAGGACCTTTTGATGAAAAGAGGGTCTTTTGTGAAACAACCCTGCCTATCCCAGTTTAACCTCTTGCAAATCACTAATCCATGAAAATACCATTTATTTAGTGATGAATAGTAAAAAGGGAACTAACATTTAATCCATTTAAATAAGAGAAAGTGAGGAAAGAACATCAAAACATACAGACAATATACATGCTCCAGAAAATATGTTGAACTGGAACAGGTGAAATAAAGAGACTGTTTCTGTGAAGGAAGCCTGCAAAGCAGAAATGCAAAAACTCAGGAAGAGATAACATGTGATCTGGAAGTGAATAAAACAAAATCATAGAAATGAAGACAAAATTGGAAGTAATAAAAGAGAAAGAGACACCACAGAATATGACCATAAGAGATATAGAGAATGAAAATGAAAAACTAATAATTTAGAAATGTAGAAAGTTTAGAAATAGAAGGAACTCAGTTTCAGAGTCTTCATTTATAAATAACAGCAAAACTTAACTCATTTAAATAACAAGGAAAGTTGCTATCCCTTATAATAAGATTGAAATAAGCTCTAGACTTCAGTTATAGAGTGGCTAAAAGATGACATCAAGAACCCAGGTTCATAGTCTTGCACGCTCATTTAAAATTTGTAATTTCTTTCAATCTATTTTTCTATTTATTTTACAATTTTACAATAAAGGACTTTTTAACAGCTAAAGAAAGCCATTGATTATACACATTGGATAGATCATATGGCATGTGAATATATCTCAATAAAACTGCTTAGGGAAGCAGGTGTGGCTCAGTGGATAGAGCCCCCGTTTACCATATGGGAGGCCCGGGTTTGCGTCCCGAGGCCTCCTTGTGAGGGCACGCGCATGCCGGCGGAGCAGTGCCGGTGGGCTGATGCAGCAACCTCACAGCAAGAAGCGGGTGTGGAGCAATGGATAAAGCACCCGTTTACCATATGAAAGGCCCCGGGTTGGCTTCCCGGCGCCTCCTTGTGAGGGCAGGCCGGATCGCGCGTCGCCGTGGGCTGATGCGTGGGCTGATGTGGCAAGACCTCACAGCAAGGGGGAGATAAGCAGACACAGAGAAGACACGCAGCGAATGGACACAGCAGCACAAGCAGCAAGGAGGGGATAAATAAATAAAATAAATAAATCTTTTTAAAAAAATAAAATAAAATAAAGCTGCTTAATAAACAAGTAAATAATTATTTAAGAATAGCCAGAAATAGCAGCTATGTACAGCAGGGGAAACAGATTGGGAAGTGAGGAATTTTCTTGTTTGTTTGTCTGTTTTTTGTTTTTTATTATTATTATTATTGAAATCATGAAAATGCTCTAATAATGATTGAAGTGATGAATGCACAACTATGTGATCATACCAAATACCATTGATTGTGCACTGTGGATAAATTGCATGATTTATTAATATGTATCAATAACATTGATTTGTTTAAGAAAAAAAGGAACCCTGGTTCATTTCATCCCTCTGTTCTGCCATTCTCAGTGTATCAACCCAGTTCTCAGATTCCGCATGGTCAGGGTAGCAACAGAATTTCCAGGTATAACATCCACACATAACAGCAAAGGACTTATATGCAGAATATATGAACTCCTATAAAACTCATTGTTAAATAAGGCAACCCAATACAAAATTGGCAACTGAACTGAATAGATACTTCTTGCATGAAGATGTACAAATGGCAAATAAACACATGAAAAGATGCTTATCATCATTCATTGTCAGAGAAATGCAAATTATAACTACAATGAGATGCTGCTGCACACCAGTAGAATGGCTAACATTAAAAAGATTGACAGTATACCAAGTGTTGGCAAGGATGTGGAGCAACTGTAACTCTGGAACTGCAGCATTGCTGGTGAAAGTATAAAGTGGCACAGCAACTTTGGAGGCCAGGTGTTAGTTTCTTAAAAAGATAAACATACACTTACTGTAGAGCTTGGCCATTTCATCCCTAGGTATTTATCCAAGAGAAAGGAAATATGTGTCCACAAAAATATTTGTACATGAGAATTCATTGCAGCTTTATTTGAAATAGCCCTAAACCAGAAACATGTCCATGAACAAGTGAATAGGTAAACAAGTCATTTAGTGGAATACTGCAGAGCAATAAAGAAGTACAAACTTCTAATGTACACAACACAGGGATGAATCTCAAAAACATGCTGAGTGAAAGAAGCCAGACAAAAGAGTACACACTTTATGGTTCCATTTTTATGGAATTGTAGAACTGGCAAAAATTACTCTATAGTGATAGCAGATTAGTGGTTGTCTGGGTCATGGAGGATAATGTATTTGACTACAAAGAGGACTGGGGGTATTTTTGAGAGTGATGGAGATCTTGAATGTGGTGGTGGTTATATGGGCAGATACAGTGTCAAAATTCATCAAATTGTACGCTTAAAATGGGTGCATTTTATGTTATATAAAGTATACCTCAATAAATTCGATTTTAAAAGAAAATAAATGACTTAAAAACTTCCTAAAAGTACGGATCATGCATGGTTTATGCAGTGTAACACATTTAACTTTTTGTTGAATTATTGAAAAAAGGAAACACCTGAATGCCAATATGAGAGACTCTGAAACCTTCCTGAACTTTCTTATTTGTACACATATTTTCAAACTGAACAAAAAGTACTATGAAGATTAATTTTTTTTGATGGAGGAATGCTATAGATGAGTCCAAGGGATACATTATTTAAATAATAAATAAGCAATAGATCTATTGTTGGACATCAAACTGAGATACCAGTTAATAAGTTAGACATGGTCCTTGTTTCATGGAATTTGGCAATCTTGTGGGGGAAGACTTTGAATTCCACAAATAATTATTTAGTTAGAATTATGGTAAGCAAAGATAAAGAAGAGTGCTGTACATGTGAATAACATAGGAACATATCCTAATGTGGTTACTGTGTTTTTTCATAGAATTTCAATAACTTTATTTGTCCTCTCAATTCCAAGTTGTACTTGTGTTTCTTTTGGGTTTGGTGATTTTTAAGGGCAGATTGTTTGCTTTTAATCTATTATTTAAATGATATCTAGGGAAGCGGATGTGGCCCAAGAGATTGGGCTCCCATCTCCCATATGGGAGGTCCAGGGTTCAATTCCCAGGGCCTCCTGGTGAAGGCGAGCTGGCCCACGTGGAGTGCTGGCTCACATGGCATGCTGGGCCATGCAGGAGTGCTGGCCCATGCAGGAGTGCTGGTGCAGCAAGATGATGCAACAAAAAGAGACACAGAGGAGGGACAATAAGAGACATAGCAGACTGGGGAGCTGAGGTGGCGCAAGAGATTGAACACCTCTCTCCCACTCTGGAAGATCCCAGGATCGGTTCCCGGTGCCGCCTAAAGAGAAGAGAAGCAGACACAGAAGATCGCACAGTGAATGGACGCAAAGAGGATAAATAATAAATCTTTAAAATAAATAAATGATATCTAGACTCTTTTTATTTTGCTTTTAAAGTATCATATTTTCCTTTTTTTCTTCCTAGGTGACAACTGTTGACAGATTTCAAGGTCAACAGAATGATTATATTCTTCTTTCTCTAGTACGAACCAGGGCAGTGGGCCATTTGAGGTATGTAAAGAAAAAGTGTTCATAATATTATTGAATTTTACTAACTACTTCAGTTTTTAACTTCTTTGGCTAAGTATGTTTAAGTTTTTTTAAGTTTAAATTATAATTAATTGTTATGACAGCTTTTAGTGCTTTTTATTGGAATGTAACAATATCAAATTCCTTGTATGATAAACCTTTGCCATTGCTACTGAATTTTTTTACTTAAATGTTATTTCGTTCTTCAGTAACATGCAGAGATAGCATTTTATCTTAAAACCTTAACATATCCGTCCTATATCTGTTGGAAACTATCAGAAATTGAAAGTGGTAACGTGGTGAAAAGTCTCTAGGGCAGGGGTTCTTAACATTTTTTGTTCCATGGACCCTTTGCCAGTCAGGTAAAAACCATGGACCCCTTATTAAGTCCACACTATGTTGTGTATTATTTAATAAATATATCACACCCACACCAACACATTCCCACAAGAATAATGGTTTTTTTTGAATTTCAGTTCAAGCGCATGGACCCATTGTTAAGAACCCTTGCTCTAGAGTAAATTTTTTATTGCATCAGGTTTCTGATATTCACTCACACACAGTCTTTCAGCTTTAGTGTTAAAGCCATTTTTTCTAGGATTAAGAATTGTCAAAACAGTCAATAATTTGTTTTTATCATTTTTTGTTATGTATTTATGTAGTAAAGACTTATAGAAATAAATTATTACAAAGCAGCCATTTAGTTTTATTTAAACCTTTATCTCATATGACTTACTAGCAAAACTATAAGGAGAGTTCATTTTATTATTTTTATTTAGTGGATATAAAAAGAAAATTACCCAAGCTCTCATAACATTGTCATTAGATCAAGATATAGTTGGCGCTTAACCTAGTGATCAGGTTCCATTAGACTGATAATATTTATGTAAAACTATTCAAAGATGTAATGTTTCAAGAAATTGTTTCAAGACTATAGCATTATTTAAAAAAAACAAAAAAACACAACAGTTTATTTTTGCTTATTTGAGTGTCAAGTATGTATTTGGAGACTAACTTTTCTTAAAAACAGCTCCTTTTCCACATTAAGATTTATAACTCCTGCCTGAGTGGGTCATCATTATGGTTTACATAATTAAAACCTCTGAAAAACTTAACAGTATGAATACATGAGTACTGCTCCATTTTTTACTCCGTGGTACTTCATCATTTTCAATTTCCTGTGGCTTTAGTTCTACTCTGTTCTTTATCTAATTTTTCTTGAAACCTTTAAAGAAATCTGGAAGATGGCAATAATGATAAAAATGCTGATAAAATTCCTATAAAGTAAGGGTTTAAAAAGAGCCTGATTTCTATATTGTCTTGCATATCAAAATTCTCTAAGCATGGGAGTGGATGTGGCTCAAGCGGTTGAGTGCCCGCCTCCCACATGGGAGGTCCAGGGTTCGATCTTCAGGTGCCTCCAAACAACAAGCAAACAAACAAGAAAATGAACTCAGGGGAGCTGATATGGCTCAGTGGTTGAGCACCGCCTTCCCACGTACAAGATCCCTGGCCCTAGTACCTTAAAAAAGAAAATTCTCTAAGCAAAAATACCTTCATCCAATGAAATTGATCTTGGTATTTGCCACATTTTCCTTTTGAAAGTGTATCTTCCTCATTGGGGAGGCTGTTGTCCGAGCACAGAATGAAAATGTGAATTTGACTATTATTTATGATTCTAATCTTAGCTAGAATTTTATTAAACTCTCCATAGAACTTTTGATTTGTAGAACTAATCCTTCATATCCCTCCTTTTCTAATAAGTTGGAAAATATTGGCTTTTCAAGTTTTAAGAGACCAAGGAAACCTACTTCCTGCCAGTTTCTTTTTATTTTTTATAATAGCTTTTAGTGAGCTATAGTTCATACCTTACAATTCATCCATTTTAAGTGTACAGTGCAATGGGTTTCAGTATATTCACAAGAGTTGTGAATATCACTAGAATCAATTTTAGAACATTTTAGTCAACCCAACAAGAAACCATATACCCATTAGCAATCATTATCCCCACCCTCACCCTCAAGCCCCAGACAACCTCAATCTACTTTCTGTCCCTATAGATTTGCCTATTCTAGACATTACAAATAAATGGAGTCATACAATATGTGATCTATTGTGACTGGCTTCTTTCACTTAGTAAAATGTTTTCAAGAGTCATCCTTTTTTTTTTTAGCATGCATCAGTATTTGCTATTCCTAGTTATTGCTCAATAATACTCCATTGTATGGATATACCAAATTTTGTCCATTGATCAGTTGATGGACATTTGAGTTATTTCTACTTTTTGGCTATTGTGAATGATGCTGCATGTACAGTTTTTGTGTGGACATTGTGTTAGTTTGCCAAAGGGGTGCCAGAAATCTATTGGCTTTTATAGAGGGTATTTATTTGGGGTAAAAACTTAGACTTACAAGGCCCTAAAGAGTCCAGCTCAAGGTTGTTTTTTCACCAAAGTCAGTTGCCACATGTTGAAGCAAGATAGTTGCTGATCTCTGCGAAAGTTCAGACTTCGCCTCAGGTCTTCCTCTCTCTCTGACGCAGGCTGGCATAGGAATTATCCTTCTGGGCTTCCTATATTAGTCTAGGCTCTCTTCGCAAGGTGATCTGTAATCTATCAGGCAAATGGTTCATCTTTCCCCAGAACTTCAGCTGTTTGAGCCTTTTCCTTTCTTCACATGGCAGGATAAAAAATGACAAGGTTCTCTCTGTGTTTCTTCTTGAGTGTGTGTCTGTTTATATCAGCCTTCCAAGGGGGCGGAGACTCAACGTGAGTAAGGCCTTACTGCCGAGGTTGAATCAAAGCCCTAATCTTAACAGGTAATTTAATCAAGGACAGCTCTGCTGAATCTAATCAATCAAAGGGTACCACACCCAGAGGAATAGATTAGTTTACAAATATAATCTTTCTCTTTTTGGGATTCACAAAAATAATCTTAAACTGTCACAGACATGTTTTCATTGCTCTTGGGTATATACCTAGAAATGGAATTGGCAACTCTATGTTTAACCTTTTGAGGAACTGCCATACTGTTTTCCAAAGCACCTGCCATTTTTCTTTTACCCATGCCTTTCTTTATTCACTTTCTTTATCACTAATTGGGGTGATTAGGTAGGAACTAGACTATTCAGCTTGAGTTCCAGAGGCCTGTTTTAGGACATTGTGGAGCTGTTTAGAAGCCAGAATAGCGTGATTTGTCTGGTCCCTTTTTTAGCATTCATTGTCCCCACAACTGATGTGGACAGCCAGATACCAGTAGAAATGCTGTGATCTGTTCAAAGCAAAACGGTGAGGCAAAACACAGAAAAAAACAATTTTTCTGTGTTTTTTCCTTGTAGATTCTATCAGAGTGATAGCTTTGTTTTTTAACAATGCATAAAAATTGTCTTCTGGGACTAAGAAAGAAGTTGGTAGTCACCATTGCACTGGTTTCAAGATACAGATCTAAGGAACTCTGCCAAACCATCCTGCCAGCCTTTGCATTTTTGCCTGGTAGTTTTTTAGGTTCATAGGATTTGGTCATTTATTTAACAAATAATTTCAGATCCATAATTATATGGCAATGTGCTGGATTCTAACATTTATGATCCCTGCCGTCATGGAACTTAGAGTACAGTGGAGTAGATGTTAAGTTTATCTTTGCAAGATACCTTCATTTGATACTACAGAAGATTTCAGTTTTAGTCCAGCTCTTTTCACATGCAATGGAGATCAAGCTTAGTAAAGCCACTTCACTGCACTGTGGTACTAAAGACTGGAGAGAAAAGATTCCTCAAAGAGACCAATGCAACATCAGTAAATAGCACCATGTCAGTGTTTGCCTAGATACATAGTCCCCAACTGACTATGTTTAGGCACAGCAGTGGCAAGGTTGCTCTCTCTCTAAGGACTACCTGGCAGGAGTTTCCTATAAGGAAACACACACAAGAGTTTTTCTTTCAGAGACCAAGATGCCATTCTCCCCTTAACCCCTTCTTGCAGATTAGCCTTAAATTTATACAAAGTATAGAAAGAAGATGAAAAGAGGCTTTTTATTCCCAGTTATATGTTCAAGAAGACATGTCATTGTTATTTCATGCTTCTGGTTACCATATAAACAACAGTTTAGATCACCTCCCTCCATCTCCCTCCTCCCTATTTTTATGTCTTAATGGTTTTCTTTTTTGTTGTTGTTTTGTTTTGTTTTGTTTTTACATTTTTAAATTTTTTTTGAGATAAAATTTACATACAAAAATTAGCCATTTTGAAGTGAACAATTCATTGGCATTTAGTACATTCACAATGATGTGCAACCACCATCTCTATCTAGTTCCAAAGCACTTTCATCACCCCGAAAGGAAACACCATATACATTAAACAGTTACTCCCCATTCCCCCCTCCCCCCAGATCCCAGCAACCAAAGTCATTAACTTTTAACTCTAAGTTCCTTATAATTTTGCATGAGATTTCATGTTAAGCATTTCTAAAACTGCTTATAGTTTCCAGTGTTGGAACTACCCACCTTAGGGTTCTAAGGGAATATGGAGAAAATAAAGAGCTATTTGGCTTCCAGTAATCCAGAAGATATTTCCTTCATGAATCCAATGTGTCACAAAAACAAAGATTCCTCAAGGCTACTACAAAAGGGATGTTTTCTCCAAGTCTACATGGGTTAGAAACTCCTACCTAAACAAGTATCCCCTAATTATGGTGGGTAGGGGGCCGTGAGAGAAGGACCAGAATCAATTCTTCTCCATACACATATATAACTGATGTTATATACTGATGTCACACTGTTCCTCCTGATAAGGGAAGTTAGATTCCTATCAGAGCCATAAATCACCATGGAAAATGAGGCTAAAATATCCTGTATAATGCAAAGATGAAGAAAAGCCATTAGGTTTACATTCCAGTTCCTGGTTGCCTGTCTGGTTAATAGATGGTCTTTGTAACATTAGGCCTCTGCAGTACTTTTGGTGATTGGGAGTGATTGTAACAGACTTTATTATTCTTCATGAAAGTCTTCCTATTTATAGAGTACCCACAAATGTAAATAGCCATCTAAAAGCATCTCATGGAAAAAAAGGCCCTCTGTATTTGAAACCAAAATTATCTTTGCTCACTAAAGCACATTTTAACTAATAGTGAAGTGAAATTAGACGTAAAATATAGCCCCTTTTTATAAATATATTTGACTCAAGCCTCCTTAAAACATTTTGTATTATTTTAAAACATAAATCAGAGAAAACACATAATTCATTAGATAGCCAATTTCATGTATAGTTAGATCAGTCAGTTAAACCATATTTATTACTATTATAGACCAGGCATTAAGCCTAGATACTAGAGTAAAATACATGAGTAAGCATGGTGTTATTATATTATATTATACTACATTACATGTGTATGCATAATTATTATAAATAAGTATGAAACAATATAGTAAGAGTTATCTAGGATGTAAAATTTGACCTTGATGGAGCCTGGGAATTTGGTAGGTGAAGAAGTGGAGGAAGAGTTGGCTCCTATTGAAGCAGTAACTGTAGTGTTTACTTTGGCCCTTTTAATCAGTGCCTAGAGGTTAATAAGAAAGCATTAACTTTTTATTTGGTTTATTAGTCATATAACATTGATTAAGTAGTCCTCTTTTTGTGTTTACTTTTAAGTTTTTAAGAAGCTTAACTTTTTATTGCCACAGCTTAAACAGAAATATTTGGTAGAGTTTGTAAATAAGAAATCAGAAAGGGTGTAAATATGCTACTAATCTTGAAATGTGTTAATTTTTTTGTTTGCTTCCCAAAGGGATGTCCGTCGCTTAGTGGTGGCCATGTCTAGAGCAAGACTTGGACTTTATATCTTCGCCAGAGTGTCTCTCTTCCAAAACTGTTTTGAGTTAACTCCAGCTTTCAGCCAGCTCACAGCCCGCCCGCTTCATTTGCATATAATTCCAACAGAACCTTTCCCAACCACTAGAAAGGTAGGACTTCTTTCTTCATTATATATAGCAGCATTTTCTCAGACTAGAAAATTGGAGTTCTCTCGTAGGTAACCACATTGGCTAGGAACATCATAGCATCATAGAACATCATAGAACATATATAATCTCATCACTGATTTAGAATGCTCCTTACACCAAGGAAATGAATTCTTCTCCTTTCTTACATGAAGGATAGCATACTATAGACATTTGGGCTTTGCGTCTTTTTACTTAACAGTATGTCCTGGAGGTCCTTTGGATTTTAAATAAAATGTTCACAGTACAGTTCTTTCTCCCATTCGCTAAAAAAGCAAACAACAACAGAGTGAATTCTGTGTGTTTGTTTTATAATAATCCTTGTACTTCCTTTTTTTTTTTTTTTTTTTTTTTGTTTGCTTGTTTGTTTTTATTTATTTTGTACTTCCTTTTTGAAAAAAAAAAAATTTAAGAAATGTTGCTGTGGAGAAATAGGGGAAAGAAGGGGGTAGAGAGATATGAGGGGATGGGATCATATGATGCCTTGAGTATCAGATTCTGAAGTCTGAACACAATCCTAGAGCTCTGAGGTTCTCAGTCTTTTGTGGGCTGATCATTAACAGGCAGATTCCTGATAAGAAGTCTTCATGTTTAATGTACTACCCAGGTGATTCCTATGCAAGGGCTGCAGGATACACTTGGAGAAACCTGGAGTGCAGGTCAGGTGATACCAATGAACAGAAGGTTTAGAAATCACCGCTTTAGATAGCACTTATGGATTCAAGTCTCTGGAGGCCGAGGGCTGAGAGCATCTCCCCTTCTTTTGCTGTAGCGACAGTGTGGGAGGTGGAGAGGTCTGAGCAGCTAGCACTGCATCTCAGAAGAGGTACCCCCCAGCAAAGCCACCAGAAAATAAGCAAACAAACAAATACAAAATGAAAAAAAAATAAAACCATCCATGTTTTGAAGTGCATATTTCAAAGTAGAGGTAATAGCACTGCATTCTTTGCACACAAAAGTTGTGACCATTGCAGAAAATGACCCTTATCAAAAAGAATGCCTGCTATATGCAATACAACCATCCTGCTTAATCTGAGAAATGCTATTTAGTAATACTAAATATTTCTAACTTTATGTACATTAAATAATTTTGTTATTTTAAGATATACTTTTACATAAATTTTTACCTTTATAGGATTCTGAATTAATTAATGTGTTTATTTATTTATTTTTAAGGAGGTACCAGGGATTGAACCCAGGACCTCATACCTGGGAAACAGGCACTCAACCACTGAGCTATATCCACTCCCCAATGAAAGTTGGTCTTCTTGTTTATTTGTTTTTAGGAGGTACAAGGGATCGAATGGGTACTCAACCACGTGAGCTACAGCTGCTCCCCTAAAACCTTTTTACTTATATTGATAGAGCAGTGTTTCTCAGAGTGCCATCAGAAATTATATCAGAATCACCTCATTCTACCCCAGGTATACTGGATCTAAATCTCTGAGGCCTGTGTCTCGGACATCTGCAATCTAACAAATGTCCCAGGTGATTCTGATGGATACCACACAGTTTACATTTTACATTTTGTTTTTTTGTTTTTGTTTTTGTTTTTGTTTTAGGAGGTACCAGGAATTGAACCCGGGACCTCATACATGTGAAGCAGGTGCTCAACCACTGAGCTACACCCGCTCTGCAAAGTTTACATTTTAGACTAGTATTTGTCAAAAATCTTTGATCATATACTTTATTAATAAAAAACTTTGAGCATTCACCCCACGACTAATAGTCTATATATTAAATAGTAAATCTTAACTTCTCAATTCTTAGAAAAATGAAAAATAGGAAGAATAGTTTTAATATTTTCTTTATGAATTACTTGTGTATTCCCTTTGGGGTGAACACAGTGTTAGAGAGCACTATTTTTAGATCACTTTGATTTTTCTGTCTGTTCAAGTACATATCTCTTGTTAATTCTTCTCCATCTGTTAATAGACTTAACCCATATTTTGCTTACCAACATGAAATTATGTTAGAAACCAATGACTCTTAGCTCTTCTTGTCTTTAGCTCTTCTAAATTTAATTGAATCACTACTCTTCATGAAGTCCTTATTGAACTCTCACATGCTTACATCTTATGTCCTTTTACTAGTTTTTGTTTGCCAAAGGGCTGCCAATGCAAAATACCAGAAATGGGTTGGCTTTTATAAAGGGGATTTATCTGGGGTAAAAGCTTACAGTTCCAAGGCCATAAAAAGTCCAAACCAAGGCACCATCAGAGATGCTTTCTCACCAAAGTCAGCTGTTGATCCTATTGTCGGGGGCACATGGCAAAGCAAGATGGCTGCCAATCTCTGCCGAGATTTGAGATCAGCTGAGGACAGGCATAGGACTTGTCTGTTTCTGGACCCCCTATATCAGTCTCTACTGCTCCAATTTCTTCCCAAGGTTTGAGCTTGGCTGAGGGCAACTAGTCACATAGCAGGACTAGTCTCTTGAGCTGCTCTGTGGACCCAACCTCTTTGAGCCCCTCGGGGGCGTTTGTTCTTACTGCATTCCTCCCTCTCACATTTCAGAATCAAACATGGTGGTTCCCTTTTCCTCTCTGTCTGTCTCTCTCTGTGTCTCAGGGTTTATATCGGACCCAGCAAGGGGGCAGACACTCAACCTGAGTCATGCCTCACTGATGTAGTCCAATCAAAAGCCTTAAATCGATCTTATCAAGTAATCTAATCAAAGGACACTCAACCCAATTTAATGCAGTCAAAGGGTATCATACCTACAAGAATAAGCTGGTTCAAAAAACATAATCTTTCTCTTTTTGGAATTCATAAAATAATTTCAAACTGCCACAGTAGTCTGTCCTCCAAACCCTAATAGTATTTGTATATAAGATGGAGACTTGACCTTTAATTGAAATGCTAGCTTCTAGGATTTTTCACTCTGTACTTTTTTGCCTTCTTCTAGAATGGAGAGAGACCATCTCATGATGTACAGATAATAAAGAATATGCCCCAGATGGCAAACTTTGTATACAACATGTATATGCATTTGATACAGACTACCCATCATTATCATCAGGTGAGTTTTCTGTAAATTTACTCTTCATTTTTCTTACTTTAGGAAGAATCTTCACTTTTGCAAAATAAATCTTTAAAGTACTTAGCTAACTAAAGTAGACTGTTATTATTCATATAATATTTATATTTTTAAACATCTTTATATAGGTATGTTTGACATATAATAAACTACACATATTTAAAGTATGTAATTTGATAAGGGTTGACTTAAGTATATCCCTGTGAAACCATCACCACTATCAAGATAATGAACATATCCATTATCCCAAAAGTTTCCTCATGCCCCTCGGTAGTATTTCCTGCTGTTCTTCACTGCCTCCTTCTCCACTGTCCCTAGACAACCAACAATCTGCTTTTTATCACTGTATAGACACTGTATAGAAATTTATGTAAATGGAATCATACACTATGTACTGTTTTTATCTGGCTACTTTTAATCAGTATAATTATTTTTTTAACAAATCAATTTTATTGATACCTATTAATAAAGCATACAATTCATCCAAAGTGTACAGTCAGTGGTATTTGGTATAATCACATAGTTGTGTGTTCATCACTTCAGTCATTAGTGCAGCATTTTCATTATTTCAATACTACTAATAATAAACAAAAAACTGGCAAAGAAAATTCCTTACCTCTCAATCTCTGTTTCCCCTGCTATTTCTGGCTATTCTCGCACAATTATTTATTTGTTTACTAAGCAGTTTTATTGAGATATATTCACATACCATATGATCTATCCAAAGTGTATAATCATGGTTTTTAGTATAATCACAATGTTGTACATTCATCATCTCAAAAATTTTATAACAATTTCATTACTCCAAAAAGAAAAACTCCATGCTCCTTAGCATCCCTTCCCCAGCCCTACATAACCACTAATCTAATTTCATCTTTATAAATTGATTTATATTTACATTTTATATAAATGGAATCATACAATATGTAGTACTCTGTGTCTGTTCTCCATCACTTACACTGTGTTTTTTTGTTTGTTTGTTTTTTTGGTCTGATATTATCATTTTGTAGTATTAACCTACATTTGTGCTATGAACTTTCTCATACAAATCTTTGGATGGACGTATGCTTTCATTTCTCTTGTGTAATACATAGGAGTGGAATGGCTGGATAATATGGTAGATATGTGTTTAACGTTTTAAAGAAACTGTCAAACTGTTTTCCAAAGGGTTGTACCATTTCATATTCCTATAAGTAGTGTGTGAGTTCTCGTTGCTTCATATCCTCACCTACACTTGGTATGGTTAGTCTTTTTTATTGTAGCCATTCTAATAGATATGAATAATCTCACTGTAATTTTAACTTGCATTTTCCTAATGACTGATGATGTTGAGTATCTTTTCATGTGGTTGTTTGCCATCTATTTATCTTTTGGGGAGATGTATCTGTTCAGATTTCTTGCCAATATTTTAAATTGGGTTGTTTATTACTTTGGGTTTTGAGAGATTTTTAAAATTTATTCTGGCTACAAATTCTTTATTGAATGTGTTTTACTAATATTTTTCCTAGTCTGTGACTTACCTTTTCATTTTCTTAACAGTGTCTTTCAAAAATGTTTTAAATTTTGATGAAGTCTAATTTACCAATATATTATTTTATGATTCATGCTTTGTATGTCCTAAAAAATCTTAGTTTAATCTGAAGTTACAAAGATTTTCTCTGATGTTTTCTTCTAGAAGTTTTATAGTTTTAGGTTTGACATTTAAAGCTATGTTGCATTTTGAGTTAATTTATTTCTTTATAGTGTGCAAGGTATGGGTTGAATTTTATTCGTTTGCATATATATAGCCAATTGTTTCCACACCTTTTCTGAATAGACTTTTCTTTCTCTTGAATTGCCTTGTCATCTTAGTCAAAAAACCAGTTGAGTCTATTTCAGTGAGTCTGTTTCTAGAATCTCTGTTCTGTTCCATTGGTCTGTGTATCTTTCCTTTTGCCAGTACCACACTACCTTGATTACTTTGAAATTAGGTGTTGTGCGTCCTTCAGCTTTTTTCTTTTTCAAAATAGGTTTGGCTTTTCTAGTTACTTTACTTTTCTATATATACATTTTAGAATCAGCTTGTCAATTTCTACCCAAAAAAAGCATGCTGAGATTTTGAGTACTAAAGTTTTGATTGTATAAATTGATTTGGGGAGATTAACATCTTAACAATATTTGAGTCTTCCATGAATATGGTATATATTTCTATTTATTTATGTTGTCTTGAATTCTGTATTGAGTGTATTGTAGTTTTCAGCGTACAGATCTTACACATATTTTGCTAACTTTATTGCTAAGTAATTTCCTCTATTTTTGCTGTTATTGTGAATGGTACTTTTAAAGAATTTTAGTTT
>JAQZBX010025809.1:0-30137 GCA_029593785.1 Cabassous unicinctus | reverse complement strand
TACATCTACAATTAACAAATAAATAAAGGAACAATAAGCAACAAGGAGAGAAGTTTCATCCAGTCAGTTGAAGGCCTTATAGGCAGACCTGATGATGTTAGCAGTCAGAAAGCCAGCTGGCTGGCTCTATTTCAGCCAGCCATCTTCTCCTGGGGAATTCATCCAAACCTTCACTGGAGTTCCCAACTTGCATTCTGCCCTACAGAATTCAGATTTATCAATCCCCAGGTTCTCATGAGCCAATTACTATAATAAATCTCTTAATATTTATATACATCCACATCTTGTTGGTTGTTTGACTGGAAATCCTTGACTAATACACCAGATAAAATACAAGCTACCCGATCAAATTTGAATTTCAGATTAACAATGAAACATATTTTTAAGTATAAGTATGTCCTAAAGTTTGTCATCTGAAGATTGAGACATACCATTAAACTAAAAAATCATTTGCTATTTATCTGAAATACATATTTAACTGGGTGGCCTGAATTTTTGTTTTCTAAATATAGCAACCATATTTACAGAGCACTTCTGGCAAATATTCAACCTATCTAACACCATATTGAGCTCTTTGCTTGCCCCAGGCTGTATAAAATCTAGCCACCTTCTATAATCTATCAAAAAAATGACAAACTGATGTTCCTAAATCTTTGTGTTAGGGATAAAGGTGTATAAACAAGTATTTGAATTACATATACCAGATTATTGACCATCTCCTCTGGAAATCATGCCTCATAAATTCTGTGATGAAATTTCTGATTTCCTAGACTTCATAAATCATGTCTGAAAACTGACTTCTTGTAAGGGGATTTGATTATGATTGTCAGATGTGTCCAAGTCTCTTAGTAGAATAGCCCAGGGAACTATAATTTTGTAGAATGTTCTACTTTAAGTGGTCTCCTGAGAGACTCTCATAGGAAGACATATTTTAAAATATTTCTGGAAATAAAGAGGAAGGGAGCTTTATAAGTAAAATTAATAATTACTAAATAAATATATCTCTAGTATCACTTACAAATAGACTTTCCTGTTCTTTCTTAAAATATACTATAAATTAAATACCATATTGGATATTTCTTCATTTTTTTTAATATTCTATGGATCTAAATAAGTTAAATTTGAAAAATGGAAGTGTTCCTAGATGTCTAACCTCTGAGAGGCCTGGGGGACAAAAGCAAAAATATATATATATATGTATCACTGTCTCTAGGACCTCCATTTCCCTTATGTCTAATCATGTTTAATGAGAAGCTTTTAATCCTGAGTTCCAAGTATTCTTGGTAACTGTTCTGGACACAGTTGTTGCTGGGTTGACCAGGACTTTGAAACATAATCACCACAGGGCTGATTAGTTTCAAAATACCTTGAACACATTTAATGAGGTCTGCTTTGTCTTTGGTTCAAAACTGCAATTCTTAAACTTGCATCTAAAACTTAGGAAAAAGTAGCTATATATATGCCAGGAAGTAGCTTAAGTCAGGGTATAAACATGGCATACACTTTATAAAGTGGTTAGTAATTGAAAACATTATTTCATCAAAAGCAAGTGTGATTAAATGAATGCTAAATCTGTTTTAGTTTTAAAGATATAACAAGAAAATTTCAAAAAAATTTAGTGACTGTCACTGACACGTTAAATCCTCCAATGGATGTGAATTACTTTCCTCACCAGTTGGTGACATTTTGGGAGGAATTTTGAAAGGTACTCCATTTTAAACCAGTGGACTTCAAAGTAGTATAAGTGAACCAGGGAGTGTGTAAGGGGCTTGGGAGGTTTTACATCAAGTCCTAATATGCTTGCTGTATATGAATTTTATATGCATTGACTTAGTCTGCACATTCTGTGGTCATGTGCCACACATGTTAGGTAAGCTTTCCTGAGCGGAAAGTGTAAGTCCCAAGTGAGAAGGAATGGCTGCCTCACTTGTCATTTACTTTCAGCATGCTCCAACCTCAGTTTACACATGCCATGTTAAATTGACTGACAGACTAAATAAACTAGTTTAAGAAATTAACCCGCTTACATTGGACAAGTAGCTTATAGTTTCTTTCAAAGAAACTATAGCATGAAGGTAAAAATTAAGTAACACAAGTCAACAAATAATAGGAAAAAAAGAACAGCAAGTTCTTCATCAGGTACATTGCAGATACAAAATAGAGATAATTTATCAGCTCCGACAAAGAGTCACAGGAAACTTCTTGAGTTAATCAAGAATACTATTTGAAAGATATTTATGTCTTCCATCATCAGTGGTGGACTTGCACCATCAGTGTATTTTGGGCTTTGAGATACTAGCTAAGAATTATACTAAGCAATTAGATAACATTTAAATATATATATTTTCCATTCTATCTCACATTTTCAAATGTCTATTTTTATGTATGTTTTATAGTTTTCATAATATAGTAATGCAGCAGTACATGTCCATTACTTATTTATAAATAAAGCAGTATAAAACCTATATTGACCTAGGTGATTCTAATTTGGCATCTCCCTTTCAGTGTTACTATATTTTTTCCATATGCCTCATTTTCTTCCTCTCTCACTTTTCCATTGACTTCATCTTTTTTTTCCCTCTCTCCAATATGAGTCATTTACTGGACTTTGACTAGACTGGCATTTGGGTTTCCCATTGGATCAGTATTTTCACTTGTGAGATTTTATATTGTAGGCTCTTAAATTTACTTGCTTGAAGTTAGGCTTTTAGAGAAGACTGTAGTTATAACAGTAGAGTGGTACAATTGAAAGAATAGAATTCACTTTTCTAATTTGCAAATTGACTGCTCAAGTTTGCATTTGAGATAGATAACTAGCTTATTATGTTGACAAGAAAACTTTGTTTCACCAATTGAAATTTATTTATTTAAAACAATTTATTGAAGCATATCATTCATATATGAATATACATAAACTCTAAGTGTTCAGTAAACATTGTGATCTTACAAAACAAACATGCATAGCATCATACAAGGCTCCCACATATCACCCCCCCACACAAACACCATGCATTTGTTGTGAAACATTTGTTAACAAATCATGAAAGAGCATCATCAAAGTATTACTACTAACTATAGTCCGTATCTTTTTCCCTATACATTTTTGTAAGGATTTATTTATTTACTTTTATCCATTTTTATCCTCCTCCCCCCCATTTTTGCTGTTTCTGTGTCCATTTGCTGGGTGACTCTGTGTCCGTTTCCTGCCCTCTCTTCTTATCCTTCTCCTCCTGTCTTCACTGGGATTCAATCCTCAGAATCTCCAATGTGGGAGAGAGGCGTCCTACTGCCTGCACCACCTTAGTTCCTGGTTTTTCTGTACGTCTTGTCTTGGCTCTTCCTTGTGTCACTCTCCTGTTACATCATCATCTTGCTGAATGGCTTGCGGGGCCTGGTGGCGCACCTGTGCATGGGGCCTGGTGGCCCGCACACCTTCTATATTTTTCTTTTTTTCTTTTACCTGGGAGGTCCCGGGGGTTGAACCCAGGTCCCTCCATATGGGAGACGGACACCCAACTACCCAAGCCACATCTGTCCCCCTGCTATATCTCTTAAGGTTGACCAAAGATACCCAAAGTTACTGTCTTTTCCCACACAGGATGGTCATATAATAAATCAGGCTTAGTTTATCACCAGCATTCTAAAAACCAGATCTAGGGAGAAAAACTAGGTCTGGGGACACATGCATGGTTTCTAATATAGCGAACGTTTAGCCTACCCTGATTATCACAAAATCAGGACAATGAGAATATTCATACACCAATTGATATTTAAATACTCATGTTTATATAGAACAATTCTGGATACTCCATGCATTAGTCAGCCAAAGGGGTGCTGATGCAAAATACCAAAAATTGGTTGGTCTTTATAAAGGGTATTTATTTGGGGTAGAAGTCCACAGTTACCAGGCCATAAAGCATAAGTTTCTTCCCTCACCAAAATCCATTGCCACGTGTTGGAGCAAGACAACTGCCGACGTTTGCCACGGTTCAGGCTTCTTGGGTTCCTCTCTCCTCAGGGCTGCATTTCTCTCCAGGCTTAGCGCCTCTGGTTCCTCCACAAGGTCAGTTGTAGACTATTAGGCTCTCTAGGCTTTGCTTCTCTCCACAAAGCCAACTGTGAACTCTCAGGCGAATGGCTCGTCTCTATCCTGGGGCCTTCTCTCCAACATCAAAACACCAACATCAAAACTGCTCGCTCTGTCCTTTGCCTTGTCTTTTATATTTGATTCCTCCACCCACCAAGGGATGGGGATAAACGCCCTACTGACGTGGCCCAGTCAACGCCCTAATCATAACTTAATCACGCCCAGATTAACAGACCAGTTTACAAGCATAATCTAATATAGATTTTTGGAATTCACAATTACATCAAATTGCCAAAGGGCTACACTCCACTAAGTATTTTTTTGTCTTTATTTCACACCTTTAGCTTGGAACTCACCATTTATAAGGGGAATAAATGATCTCAATGAAGTAAATAAAATATTTGAATACTTACTATGTTCAAAGCAATATGCAATAGTTGATATCAAATTAAAATGGGATAAAGTCTCTCTCTTGCCTAAACTCCTAAAGAACTTTTGCAATACACATCCCAGGCTATCTGGTCTTGGAGTGTCTGTCTCCTAAGTAAATGAGAAACATACGAGTTATTTCTTATTCATCTTTTTTATCCAATGCAGTACTAGGTACACTGGTAGGCATATTATTGATTCTTAATTAGCATTTGCTTATTTGCATTTGATTGATTACAAGCCAAATTTTTGCTCTTTAAAGATTCTTATATTTAGAGCAGAAACATCATTGTTTCTACCACTCACTGTGCACTCACCATTTTCTGAATAGTTTCTAGCACATCCTGCTAGGCAAGAATTTCCTCCTTACTCTGTGTCCATTTAAAAAATTGGGAATATGTGATAATCTTTTAAACTAATAAATTATTTCAATCCCCAAATTTTATAGACCCCTGATTTAAACTATTGTGATACAGCTTGTAAAGAAAATAGTTGTTAGGGAGGCAGTCCAAATCCAGTGACTAGGAAACTTCCATAAAGTAAACAGGGAAGAGAATGGGGTGGAAAGTCTTGTTCATATAGGAAACAAATACAGAATATACAAATGTAATTGACGGTGGAAAGACTTTTTGTGAATCTCCATAGAATTTCTCCCTTCTGATGTAAAGAATCATATTGCCTTCTTATGGAAGGGTTAGTAAAAATCTTTTGGAGAGATCTTTGATGTCAACAAGGTCAAAGTTGGCACTGTAGAAAAAACTGTGGGATCAACTCCAGGCTTCAGCACAAGAACCCTTCTCTTAAAAAATAAGGAGGCATTCTGAAAAGATAGGACGACATATCAGAGGTTCTTCAAACTTTTGCCCTTAATTCTCTTCTCCCACCACTTCAAATTCTTAGTGCCAAATGGCTTCACACATCTACATCTTCAAATATCACCCCCTACAACCCTGAACTCTCACTTGAGTTCTGACCCACGACTTCAAACTGCCTCCTACTTATTTCTACATTGATTCATCATTTATTCAACATATATTTATTGAATGCATTCCAAGTGTCAAGCATTGTGCTATAGATTCTGGGGATTTAGAAGTAAACAGACAATAAACACATCAACACATAAATTTTAAAAAGTAAGTACAGATTGTGATAATGACTGTGAAAGAAATAAAGAGGTAGATATGACTGAGAGTAACAGGACTATGATGGCAAGCAGGTATACTTTAGATCAGGTGGAAAAGGCTTATGAGGAGATAAGCCTTAAATTGTAATCTAGGATTAAATTGAGCCAATCAACTCAAAGAGATTGGGAAGAATATTCTAGACAAACAGAATAGCAAGAGAAAATGCCCTGAACTGGGAAAGAATTGTGTGTTTCCAAAGAACGGAAAGGAGGCAAGTGTTCTATAGCTTGTTACTCGGAGCGTGGGAGGGAATCAGTAACATCAGCATCAGCATCACCTGGATGCTTTTTAGAAATACAGACTCTCAGGCCCCATCACAGCCTTATTGAGTCATAATTTGAATTTTAACAAATGCTCAGGTGATCTGATGCACACTAAAGAACATGTGAACAAGGAGTGATATGAAATGAGACTGGAGAATTTTATTCTAAGGTCAACAGAAAATCCTTATATATGCTAATAAAGACAATTTGGCTGTTTCACCAACACATGGATACAAATGCATTAAATTTTGAAATCAACATATTTCCTCATTAATATTTACTCCTTATATACTGTGCCTTTTCTTTAGTTAGACTCCAAATTTCTTAACCCTTCCCTCTTTGAGTCCCATGGACTTGTGCCAAGTCTACCTATGCAGGGATAATAACCTCCTTTTATTTCCAATGAATACCTTATACCTAAATGGATCCTGATTTTTATAAGGATATTAAAATATTCATTCTACAAGAGTCAGTGCTTATTCTAGGCAGAAGTTATATATGGGCTTCAGGGAGGTGATGTCCTAAAATGTTGAATTGGGAAGATGGAATGCCAAAGTTTTAACTATGAATGTACACACAATGGATCAGAAAAGAAATGGCTCTCAGAGCCATAATATTAAAAGTTATTAAGTGAACAAATGGTTAAATGAATTAACATAAATGAAAGAACATAGGAAATATAGGTACACAGTGGAGAAGGGACGGGGCTTGTTGGAAATGGAAACAAAACAAAAAGAAAATCACAAAGGAAAACCTTCCAGAATTCTAGTCTACTTAGCAAATCCATCACTATTTTGAGGAGGATGTAGCAAATATTAGACAATTTAATGTCCTTTCTTTGCCCTCCATGCTCCCTAAACAATGTTCTGATTACCGTGCTGCTCCTTCTGTAGGTGTGTCTTTAGCAAGATAATGTACTGATCATTTGCACTTTGGGTATTCTAATCCTGGTGAGTGTCATTTCTCATTGATAGACTGCAGTCTGGTTTCATGTGTCTGTTTAACGAGGTTGGAGTCTGCTCCTGAGAAATGGATCAACTATTGATATGCTGGCCAAATCATTTTCTAAACCTGTTAGACTAAGAGTCAGAGAGACAGCTAGAAATTCATCAAGACACTAACCCTATGAAGGTTTCTTGGGGGATAGCCTGGGGCCCTCTTCTTAGAGAGCATGACATTCCTTCTCTGCCCTCACTGTTTTATGTAGGGTAAATACTGCTTTGTTTTTGCTGCTGCTGTTGAATTTCTGCACTAGGTGGCAGACACTGTGCTCAATGACAAGGATATAAAATTGATCAATATGGTCACTGTGAACTGGTATCCAAATCAATGTGCACAGTAAATTATATCAATTATAGCGTGGTATAATAAGTGCAATTTGAGTTCTGAATTGATACTGGAGATGAGCTTGAAAAGCAAACTGGAGTTAAATGAGGAATCAGCAAATGTCATGTTAAAGAGAATGAAAAGAATGCAGAAAGCAGAGATCTGAAATAAAATGCCATTTTCTAGAAACCACAAGCAGTTTATCATGCCATATAGATAACATTAAAATAACAACTAACATTGACAGTCCTTGCTGTGTGCCAGACACTGTTTTAAGTGCTTTATGAATATCAAACCATTTAATCCTTTAACAACCCTCTGAGGTAGACATTCTTTTTATCCTTACTTTAGGAATGAGGAAGCTGAGACACAGAAAGTTTATATATCTTGTCCAAGGTCACACAAGTAGTAGTCTGGAATCAGGGTTTGAATCCAGGAAGTGGGAATCCAGAATCCTCAGCCTTAACAACCAGACTATGCAAAATGGAAATTTACAAAGCATCCCTACTCAATCACAAATGTCATTACAACAGGGACCATGTCAGAGTCTTTGATATAATACCTTTAGCCTGTAGCACAATCAAACATATTCATAAATATATGTTACATGTAAAGGAAAAGAGGAAAAGATGAGAGGTAACAGAATAAGAAAAGAGATTCTGATAAAGATCTCTGACCTTAGCCCCAGGAATGCCTGAGCATTTCCTGAGTAACTGCTTTGCTCATCCTTCATATGCAATGAGAATCATGCACTGATCCTGTTTCCCTCTTCTAATATGTTTTACAGACCAGAAGCTACTTACTACTGAGTTTGTGACCCTGACACCTGTATCACTCTCTTCTACCACTTCTGTGGATACTCTTGTAAAAAATCTTTATGATAAGTGATTATTACTAAACCTGTATTTGCAGATCAAAAAGATTTTTTCAATTAAAAAGATATATATAACTTTTTGTTATACATTTTAAATGTGGCGTGTTTTGCAATTTCTGATTTCTTTGGGTCATAATTAATAAGTAAAATGCATTTTCTGTTTTTATTTCACAAAATATTCAGGATCTTTTGAAATTTTACAATGAGCTTTTTCCATGTTTGCTTGTTTTGTTTTTATTTGTTAATTTTTTACAGGCAATGTAATGCCAGAAATAGGAGCATGAGTTTGAGAGCCATATTGTCTGAGATCAAATCCCAGCCTTTGCCCTCAATTAGACTTTGGGTAAATTACTTGACCAATTCTTGCCTCAGTTTCCTTACTTGATAAACACAGTGATAATGGTTCATAGTCACTGTGTTGTTAGAAGGATTAAATGAATTAACATATGTAAAGCCCTTTTTTAGAACCATGTCTAGCAAATAAACATTATTTAAATGTGAGTTAGTATGATGTTTCATTTTCAAGTACATCTAGATTTATTGCTTCATTAATTCAATAAGAATGTACTGCAGACTTACTGTGTAGTGGTCACTCATCTGGCAATGCGAACCTGGCAGCGAATGAAAGAGAAAGTATTCCTGGCTTAAAGGAGCATGAATTCTTTGCGGAGACACAGACACTAAACAGACAAGCAAATAAATATAAAGCATGTCAGATTGTAATAAGTGCTGTGGAGAAAAATAAATTTCATATGAAGCAAGAAACGGAGGTAGGGAGTGAGGGGTGGAGGAGTTATTAAATATAAGGCAGGGAGTAGATATCTGAAGCAAATGAAAAAGGAGGGGTAGAGTTTCAAGGGGGAGATCTTTTCTTTGTAAAGCATACATATCAGATTTCATTCAGGAAAATAGAAGTCATTCTTTGTATTCCAATAAGAAAGGTTTTCATATAGGGTATGGAAGGGCCAGGAAAGGGAAGTTTAGGGATTCTGTTGCCAAAGATCTCAGCCATCTATACAGAAAAACTTCTTATAAACTGAGGTTTTTAAGAGTTTACCAAAACCAGTGTAACTCTCAAGGACCTCCAGGAGGCTTCTGTTGATGATCTGCTGACCATCTTGACCTCTACCACCTCTGTGAGTAATTTTCAAGAAGCTCACCTGGAAGCTGTTTTGAACCACGGTTGTCCCTGTGCCCACCAGCTTGTCTGCAATTACCACCCTAGAACAAGGGCTTTTCTTTGTCTCTGGTCTTTTTTCTTTCCCAATCTCATGTAAGAGTCTCTATTGGTAGATTCCATTCCAGAACTATTTTGGGAAGGACATTTGGAGAAATACGAGGCAGAAGAGAACTTATGAGGAGATTACTGCAGAATTAACAAACACAGAAGGAATGGTAAATACAAAGGTGGTAAAGGGGAACATGTCTATGATGTTCCAGGAAAAGCAAGGATGCCATTGTGGGTAGAATAGAGGGAAAAGCTGAGTATGGAACTTGACGCTTGAGAGTTAATGGGGGATGAGTAGAGGAGTGATAAAATTTCATTTCTGTTTTAAAAGTATTACTTTTGTTGTTTTGTTATGATGAGACTACTGGGAGGCAAGGGTAGAATTAGTAAGACCGATTAAGAGGATCTTGAAGTACATCATAGAAAGACAGTAGTGACTTGAGCTAGGTTGGTAGAAGTGGTAGTGATAAGAGGTAGCTGGGTTCTGTATTTATTTTTAATGGCTTGGATGTGGTATATGTGGGGCAAGAAGAGAATACGGAGTGACTAATGGATGGCCCTGAGGTTTTGGACTGGAGCAATTAGGAAAACGGAGAGGTCAATTACTGGGATGAGGGCAGTTGTGAAAGTGTTAGGTTTTGAGGAGTGATTAGAAATTTGGTTTTAGGCATATTAAATTTGCAATGCCTTTTAGACTCCAAGTAGAATATCAAACAGTTTTGACATGAATATAGATTTCAGAGGCAGAATATAGGCTGTAGGTATAAATTTGAAAGTCATCAGCATGTAGACAGTTTTAAAGATTGATAAAATTACTTGGGGGACTGGATAAAGACAGAGAAGATAAGGGGTTCAAGGATTCATCCCTGAGGTACTCCAAAGTGTATAAGTAAGGGAATGTTCAAGATCAGCAAAGAAATCTGAGGTTAAAGCAACTAATGAAGTAGAAGGAAAACTATGAGAGTGTAAGGTATTCTGGAATTCGATAGAAGGAAATGTTATAAAGAGGAGGAAGTAATCACTTAAGTCAAATGTTTAGTCAGAAGATGCCTGAGAATTGACCATTAAAGTTATCAAGCAGGGTCACTAGTGCGTTTTGATGAAGAGGGAGGAAGGAAACATGGCTTGAGTGGGATCAACAGGGAAAGAGAAGAAATTCATTGAAATTAGGAAGTACGGATCAGTTTCTGAAGATTTTTGTTGTAAATAGGAGTAGAGAAATAGAGCAATAACTAGAAGATTATGTGGGATGAGGGTTTTTTTGTCTGTTTAAGATGAGAGTAATGACAATATGTTTGTATGCTGATAGGAATGATCAAGTAGGGAAAAATTGATGACTTCTGCAATAATTTTTCCAGTTACTTTGAATAAGAGAGAAAGAATTTTATCTTATTTACAAGTTGAGCAATTGCCTTAGCTAAGATCATGGACATTTCATCTTCAGGAATAGGAGGGAAATCTCAAGAATATGGACACAGATTGATAGAATGGGTAGATGATAGTGGAAGGAACTTGTGAAAATTCTCTTCTGGTGAAATATGAAACAAGGTGGGAGGAAGGAAGGTGGGGGAGAAGGCCCAACAGGTCTCAGAAAAGAGGTTCAGATTTGAAATAATAGATCAGGATCGTGAGAGAGTGAGTGTACTTGTGAAATGAGGATCGCTTAGTGGCACTGTGGGTCTGCTTAAGATTAGTGACCATGATTTTAAAATGAGACATTTGGAGGTTGACTATATTTTTCCAGTCACATGCAGCTGCAAAGGTGAGTGGGCGATAGGTTAGATTTAATTAGACTTGGGGATTTGCCAACATAGTACACAGAAGGAAAAGAAGGGCAAGCAAGAAGAATAGTGTATAAACGGGTGTGATTACAATGATGGATCACAGAATCTAAGTTGTTTAAGTTGGGTAGTGAGAAGGTCATTGAGTTAAGGACAGTGAAAACTAGTAAGGTCAATGGATTCAAGGTTGAGGGGAACATTGAGGAGATCTAAAAATTGCTGGAGTTAGTTTCTAGAGAAATTGAACTAGAAATAATAGGCAGTTGATCAGAGAAGGGATATAGGAAACCAATACTGAGGGGATAGAATTGTTGCTAATGACAATGTCTAAGCTACACTATACAAGACAGGAGCCACTAGCCACATGTAGCTACTTAAATTAATTATAATACAATAAAATAAATTCAGTTCCTTAGTCACAGTCACCATATCTCAATGCTCAATGGCATATGTGGCTAATTACTATATTGGACAACACAGGTACAGCAAATTTCCATCATTGCAGAAAATTCTATTGAACAGAACTTACGGTCCACATATTATATGATACAATAGATTTTATTTTAATAATAATTTTGTGTTTTGGGATTTATATTATCTAAATCCTGGAAGTTTCATTAACCTGGCACAGGACAGGTCTCAGTTGTAAAATTTATGTTAGATTTCAAATGAGATTTTTGTTTTGCTTCCTAGTGCAACACCAGGAATATACTGGTGCCTAATAAATGGATAAATATTTGGGGGATTGTGGCATGCAAGTTTGTAAAAAGTACTGCTTGTTTTCACTTTATTTTTCTGACTTCACATTAATTATAATTAACCTATATTTCAAACACCGGAGACAAAAACAAGCTTCAAAGCCCATGGGATACCCTGTGAGGAGAGAAAAGGTCACCAAAAATCTCATCAGGTCAAAGTTTTGAGAGCTCTGTTGTATATGTTTAATAGTAATTATTTCAGTGCTTTTTTTTTTTCTTGGCAGCATACAAACAAAAATTAAATTTTCACCCTAAGAAGGTGAGTAATTGTCTTCCTGATTTCTTACTTAGGTCCCATGGAGATAAATGACTTTACAGCTCATACAGTAAATAATTTTAACACCTGAATTTGCAAGGGGGAAATCTAGAAGAAAAGGTATTAACTAAAGAACACAAAACTGAGATTCCCAATTAAGTTATTTTCAGATTGCTCTTACTTTCTGCTTTATTTTCTCATTTTTAAAGGTTAACGTAAATTTCCAGTGGATATAGATCCACAGCATTTATTCTGAAATACGTTTCACAAAGGGGTACTTTTGCTTACAAAAATTTATGAACTCTCTCAACTCACAAAAATAAAAGAAAACAAAAGGCTAAAAAAGTGGTCATCATTACACATGGCAAACAGGGACTTTCCAATGTGATTCCATAATTTACTCCATTGCTCCGTAAGGATCTGGATCTCTTTCCTCTTGAATTACACCATATTGAGGAGAATTAGTGGAACAATGATTCCTTTTATCATCTAAGGGCTATTCCAAATATAGCCAGATCAGGTAAATGCAGAGAGCACAACAGTCAAAAAAAATTTTGACCTGGACTTTTCTTTTTCCTCCTACAGTATATATTAATTGATACTGGTCCACCTAGAGATGATGAATAACTTTCATGGTGACTTTTTCTTTTATTAGCAAATAATGTCAGTACAAGATTGCGACATGTTTTGTATTTCACAATCACCAAATAATACTATATGGCAGTGAGGCAGTAAAGGGTTTCCATTGATTAAAAACAAAAACAAAGAACTCCTCACCCATTGGCATTGTAACAATTTAATTTTAAATATGTAGAAAATAAAAATATCAAGTAGCTTTATCTACTCAAACAAGGTTCACATTTTAAGTTAAAGGAGGTGGAAAAATAAAGCAAGAACACCACCACCTAACCAATTAAAACAGTGTTTTAAAACATTTATTTAGGCATTACTTCATTCATTCATTCATTTGTTCACTTAGTGCCTACAATCTTAAGCAGACTTGTATATATAAAACATGCAAGAGTGGAGTTGCTATGCTTAAAATAAGGAAGCAGACCCTTCAAGCTTGCTCAAAATCCAATCAGATGGCCCTCCAAGCTTTGCATAGCTTAGTTTGAAATCCTTTCTTAAGAGACTACTGTTTGAGATGGAGAGGTGTAAGGAGCTAGAGCTGTCATCTTTTAATAAGTACCCTGTTATAAAGAATTCAGGTATAAGGAAAAAAAATAATTATATTAGGTGGGATTTTCAAATGAGTTTGTTTATTTATTTTTGCCATAAGAAAAGAAGGTAAAGATAGGGAAGAAGCAATTTAAAAGAACATTATGTCAAGAACTCTGAAGGGTCTAAGATTTTACCTTCCTTGCTTGCAAGCTAATTAGTTAGCCCACTGCAGTTTCATGAATGCTGGTATAAGAATGAGACTCCTGGGTGAGAGCCAAATGACTTTATTACTCACATCAACAGCAGTCATCAGAGGATGATCATTTATGCCAGTTCCTCAAACTCAGTTTTCCATAAAATAACGAAAATAGGGCCAGGTGATGCCTATACACACAGTTGGTTGCTTTACAGGAGAGGAATCTTGGGCTGAAGGAACTCAAATCTATTTTAAAGGGCTGTATGCATGCTTGACCTGTGGCCTATCTTTATTATACTGGGCAATAAACAAACTTCCCTTTTCTCCAGAGGGAGACACAGTCACTACCTCTGAAGGCTGTGTACAATATTAATATTCTTGAAAAGATAGTTTGGAACAAAGGCAGTCATTACTTCTGTTTGCAAGATGTACAGAAGTACAAGAATCCCATGGATAAGTGTCTTCCAACACATTAAGCATACAAATGGAGGGGGCGGGGCTGGGTGAATACTTCTTAAAAATTTAAATAATATTCTTTCCAAATTTTTTGAGTAATTACTATTTCTAAAATTTAGGTGTAAAAACATTAAGGAATTGTACTGAGCATTTAACACATAGTTGAAGTTGAATAAGTGTCTTTTCAATAAATGTGAATTAACAGTAATGGTTTTTTCTTTAAGGCAAGTTGTAGTTACATATAGTAGCTTTCCTAAAAGACTCACTGAAATCTAATTATAGCATGTAGGAGTGAGCCACAGAGCCACAATGTGTCAGGCAGCTTAGAAGAAAAGGTCGTAGACAATAGGAGGGTTCAGCCAGGTGAGAAACCAGTTACCTACATTAAATTTCATCACTAGTGAAATAGCATAGAAACACTCAAGGTATTTTTCAATAACTTGGATAAATGCCAGTTTCTGACACTTCAATTATGTTATTCCACCCATACCCTTATTTTCCTTGCATAATCCTAGAAAATAAAGAAATGTGAAATAGTGATTCAGAATAAAAGGCCCCTGAAGTATCAGGTACAAAGTAATGTTATTTCCTATTAGGGACAGTAGGCTAACTTCTGTCATCCTTCAGGACTCACATAACCATGAGAAGAATCCTTCCTCCAGGCTGGATTGGTTTGGCAGTTTTCCTATATGTTTTTATAGCATCCTCATTATATCATTCAGCCCCATGATTACAGTTGTGTATTTACTCATATATATCCCTGCCTAACTAAAATAGGCACTTTTTTTTTTTTTAGCTACTAGGGTCCAGGGATTGAACACAAGACCTCGTATGTGGGAATCCAGTGCTCAGCCATTGAGCCACATCAGCTTCCCTGAGTTGGTTTTTTTACTTGTTTTGCTTGTTGTTTTTGTTTTTTCAGGAGAAACTAGGAACCGAACCCAGGACCTCCCATGTGGAAGGCGGGTACTCAACTGCTTGAGCCACATCTGCTCCCCTAAAATAAGCACTTTTAAAGCAAGAACTGAACCATAATCATGGCTACATACCCAACATGCTCAGTACAAAGCTACACAGATTTTTAATAAACATATGCTGAAGAAATGAATGAATGATCAATTAATGAAGAAAGAGAATCTTCATTGCTGACCTCTGTAAAAATGGAGATGACAGTTAGATACTCTTACTTTAAAACCATCTTGCTGAAAAATAAATACATTGATGCACTCATACACTCATATACATTTCTACCTACATACATGCATACATAAGACATATGTATACATAACAATGCATTTATAATGGCTAGAAAGTTCACACACTCCAAAGTTTTTAGCAGTTTAAATGATTAAAAGATGTCTATTATAAAATTAGAATAACAGTTATGTGGGATTTATTTAGCCTCATTATTAGCTCCTGTAGCAGTTTGGCATTATTTATGAATTCCAAAAAATAGATACTGGATTATGTTTGTAAACTGGTCTGTTCCTCAGGTGTGATTAAATTATGATTAGGGCTTTGATTGGGCCACATCAGTAGGGCGTTGAGTCCCCGCCCCTTGGTGAGTGCGGACTCACAGATAAAAGACATGGCAAAGGACAGAGTTTGATGCTGAGTTTTGAGCTAGAGCCTGGGAAGTGAACACACAGGAGAAGAACACAGAGGAATAGAGATGGCTCTTAGACATGGCAGAAGCCCCAGGGAGAGAGACAGAGACATTCACCTGATAGTCTACAGCTGGCCTTGTGGAGAGAATTGAGCCCTGGGAAGAGAGACAAAGCCTAGAGAGCCTGACCACGGAGCCTTAAGAGGAAGAGGAAGGCTGAACATCAGCAGCCAGCTTGCTTCAACACATGGCAATAGACTTTGGTGAGGGAAGTAACTTATACTTTATGGCCAGGTAACTGTAAGCTTCTACCCCAAATTAAATATCCTTTATAAAAAGCCAAATTTTGCATCAGCACCCCTTTGACTGACTAATACAGCCCCCTCTACTTTACCTCTTTCAAAACACCAGTTAAACCCTCCTCTGAACAGGAATAAATCATTTAGGACAAGCTGCTTTCTTGAGATAGGTACACTTCCTGAATGCTTGATGAACTGGCTCAAACAGCGGTGACCAGGAGATGATAAGCACAGTATTTTACACAGGAAAGTCAACTATCTAAACCTAAACATAACACTCTGCCATCTGAACCAGAAGTGAGGCTGAACATATTCTTCCATTATTAATTGGTCATTTGGTTAGCCACTGCTCTTATTAATTCTGAGATGCAAAATGCAATGATGAAGGCAGCAAGGGCAGATAATAGGTTTGAGGATTTCCATCTCTAGGCCCGCTAAACTTAGGGAAATCTCCCGTTTTAAGTATGAAAGAGGGCACTTTGTTAGGATCATGGTTTCTTTGGAGGGTCTGAGTAGCTAACTTTTGCTCTTTATTTTCTGTGTTTCCTGATATATAAGTAGAGGCTTTAATTACAGACATTGCCACTTGGTGTGCTCAGAGGGTCTGTGTTACCATTTAGATGTAGGCAAAGCAAAGGTCATGTCCCTTGCCACCCTTAGAACTTATCCATGACTATCCAGTTTGCCATCACTGTTCAGCGATGCAGTAAGCATGATCCCCACCACTCAACATTAAACACGTACACAACTGAAAATGGGAAATAAAATTGCAGCAAAAGTGGCTTAATCACTTCATTGTGAGCAGCATTGATGAACACTTTTAAATTTCTGTTTTGTGAAATAAAAATGATTTTCTAAAGCCAACCATAAAATGCAGTGCACGGACATTTCCCTCTGATTGTGTTTTTCATGTTTTTTATTTGATTGTGTCTTCTTGTTTTCTGTTGATTTTCTGTGAAATGTATACTTTGCAGAAAAAGAATCAAGAATAATTTCCTGTTCTGTTTAGATTAGGGCTTATTAGCATGCAATTAATTATAATGACAAGAATAGTGATGGTAAAATCAAGAACAGAAATTGCAGGATTCAGTTGGGATTTGGTTTTTGTTTGACCTCGATAGCACTTTCTGGAAGTCATGAAGGCTGATTTCTAGTTCTAGTGCTTCCACATTGTAATAAGACATGTGATTTGGGGTAATTATTTTATTTCTTTGTGCTCCCATTTTCTGGTCTGTAAGTGGTCAAAATAAGGAATTCCATTATTAATTTTAGGATTGTCTGAAAATCCAAGGATGTCCATTCCTTCTTAGAATTCCTTCTTCACATAGTGTTTTTCCTCGGTTTTCCTCCAAATGTCGTTCTAGGGCAACTCTTCTTCCCAAATTCTTATAACTTCTCACCTGGACTTGTATAATAGCTTTTCCCCTTGTCTCTGGCCTCTCTTCTTCTCTGCCTCTTACCTGTTTTACCCACAGTTGTCATATCAGTTTTCCTGAAGCCTACCTCTAATCCTGGCACTCTCCCAATCAAAAATACTTAATAGTTTCCTCAACTGCCTGATGAAAAAGAATAAAACAAAATTGGTATGACTATTTTATATATATGCCATGGTGGTTCTTTTATCTTCCACACTCATTGTATCACAGGATTGGAAGGTGAGAGTTATTCAAGTACTTCACAGCTTTTTTCTTGACCATTCTCCTTCCCTCCTCCCTAAAACTCTCCAGCTTTGACATGCATGTCACCAGCTGCAATATCCATATTAATTAATTGCTACCAATTCACCCCTTGTCCACTCCTCTTCATTTTTTGAAGATTTTAGCTTTGATGTCATTGCTCACTCTTTATATTACTCCTACATAAGTTTTGGTGATTTCTATATCCACATAGATAACCATTCCAATGGTTAGCCACTCAGTGGCCTTTCAGTTAATGATCTTATTTCCTTTAACTTACCTTGGCCAGTCCCCATTGATTCACACTATCAGCAACTGCATTACATCCTTAATATCAAAACCAAGTGTCCTCCTCATTGACCACTACTTCATATCTTTGCAGCTCACTACCTCAAAGCTAATAATTCTTCAACTCCAGTGGGATGTGTAATCTACTGAAGCCACCATCTTTTTCTGACCCTCACCTAACTTATGTTTTCACTTCTATCTTTACCAAATTTCAATTCCATAGTCTGTCATTGTAATTCCTGCCTTCTACTCCTCCTCAAATTCCCTGCATTCTCTCTCATGTTTTATCATCCCTGGAAAACTCCAACATTCATTAATCCCATCTTGAAGTCTATTTAGTACCTGTAACTGTCCAGCTGAACATGCTGGGAAATAAATGTACATACATGCTAAATGATTTCCATTTACATTAAGATCACTAAGTTCAAGTGCATCCTTAGCGCTACTGAGCAATCACACTGCATTTGTGACATGTCTTCTTTCCCCATATTTCTAGTACTTCCTCCCCAATTCTCATCCTCAGATGATGACATGGCTTTCTACTGCTCTGAGAAATTAGAAGTGATCAGAAAAGAACTTTCAAATATTCCCATCATCCCATCTGTATAATGAATTGTTTATGTGTCAATATACTCTATCTTCCTCCTTTTACTATGGACACAATCTCCCTGTGCCTATGTAAACCCAATCCCTCCACTTGGGCACTAGAAACCATCCATCTCCTGTTGTCAAGAACATAATTCCAGCAGTTTTCTGCTCCTTCCTGCATCATTGTTGTTTTCTTCTCTATTGGTCTCTTTCCATCAGCATATATATATGCTTTCATTTCTCCCATATTAAATAAAGTTTTATCCTCCAGCTGCTCCATTTCTATGATTTCCATTCCTGACAAACATTGTCCATGTTTCTTTTTCTTAAACTACTTCCTCCTCCCCCACTCCATTATCCACTCCAATTAGACTTTTACTTGTACCACTATACTAAAACTTCTCTTGTCAAGGTCACTAATGGCTCCACATTGTTAAATTTAATGGTTGGCTGTCAGTTTTCACTTTATCAGCAGTACTATACATGATTTATTACTCTTGCCTCCTCGAAACACTTTTTTCACTTGGCTTCTAGGACATGGTATTCTCCTCATTTACCTCATACTTCCTTGTCCCATCAATTTTCCTCCCACTTCCTATTCCCTCATTTCTATTCCCTTAGCTAATTTTGCAGCATTTTCATTCCCAAACACAGGAATGGCTCAAGGCTGTGTCCTCAGTACTCCTCTCTTCTTTTTCTAGACTCAGTTTCCACCTGACATTAACTGTCTATTTGCTTTAAATACCACCTATATGTTGAAGACTCCCATGTGTCTGCATCTCTCCTGGCCCTTTCTCCTGACCTCTAGACCCCTATTTCCCATTAATTCTTGACAACTCCATTGGGATGTCTAATAAATAGATTAAACAATTGTATTAAAAAAAATGGCCTTCCAAAATCATCCACACACACACTTGCTTTTCCCAGTTTTCACCTTCTTAATAAATAACAACAGGGTGGGTTTTGCAATAATTCAGGTGATGCTAATTTTCTAATACACGAGGTGTGCTGCCACCTCAGAGCCTTTGCAAAGATCCTTCAAAGTCCTTTTCTCATTATTAACATAGCTTGCTCCCTCATGTCCTTTGTTTTTGCTCACGTCGTCACCTTCTCAAAAGACCTTCACTGGTGCCTTTCCCAGCAATTCTTATCCTTCTTTCCTCCTTTATTTTCCCCATGCTTTGATCAAGCTTTAACTTATTATACGTTTTTGATTCTAGAATATGAATTCCATGAGGTTTTCTTCACTGCAAAACCCCACACTCAGAACTAGTGATTGGCACATAGAAGACTAGCAAACCTTCTTTTTTGTATTAATGAATTCTGACTGGTATTTTATTAAATTTAAAGATTTATTTAGGGGGACCTGTCAAACTGAAATCACTATGGTCCTATTCACATGATATATTTCTTCATTTTTACAAAAACTTTTTTCACTGTGTCTACATAGAGTCCTTTCTGATCTAACAATTGATCTTGCTTCAGTAACTTCTGTTCCAGAAAATTCTATCCCCACATAGAGGTACAAGCTTACATAGCACTTAGGCACTTGTAGATGGCTACTGGACAGTAAATCTAAGGTGAAGAGGGAGGGAGAGTTAAAGAACTTTTGCCAATACAGCCTAATTCTAATCATTCTAATTCTATTCACTAATCATGTTTTTGATATCCTGATTGTTATCCAGTTTTTAAGAGAGTTAATCAAGGATTGCTGTATGAAAGCAAAATCATCTTTGCTGCTGATGTTGTGGTCGAATGAGTCTTATTTTTAGATATTCTGTCTCTAGTTTAACAAGCACGTATTGGGAAGCTTTCTTGTGCTTAGTACTGTGGTAGGCATTGAGAGAATATAGACATACTAGTTCTTAAAGAGCTTTCAACAGGAATGCTATACATATCATAAATGTGTATTAAGGGACCAAATGTCATGACGAATATCAATATAACAGTTAATGCATTAACATTTAATGTTAAGAATATTTCAAATTGTTATATTTAATATAACAATTTAAGTAATGCCACATATTCATGGCAGATCCTGGTCTGCCTACCATAAAACAAAATCAGTGTCACTTTTCCATCCTTTAGCTCATCCCAGGATATTATGCCAAATTGGTTTGAACCTCCTTAAGGTATGTCTTCTATTTATGGATTGTAAGTGATGCATTCTGTGGATGCAATAAAGAGTAGTGGTTCAAATCTGACTTTGATAATAAACTAGTTGGGTGAATTTATTAAGTAAATTTTTTCCCATAAATTTTAGCTTTCTCCTCCGTCAACTCATAATTATGCTTCCTTAGAGGTCTGTGGTAAATATTTCATAAAAGAGGGTAAATAAAAAGTGCCTAGTATTTGGAGTCTTGTTCTTGGTGTAATACAGCTGCCTAACCTGATGGCAAACTTTCCATTTAGCAAATTTTATGAGTGCAGGTGTCTTTATTAATATTTGGTCACCTGTCACATACAAGAACCCTTTTTATTTGCCTGTGGCTCTTATTAGATTTACTGCCTGTAGGGGTCGGACCAGCCTTCTCTCTTTTTGCAGGTCTATAGAGCACCCAAGGCAGCATACTTACTCCACATACAGTTTTAATAAGTTTTCAGCCCTATGGATATTTTTTCAGAGTTAAAATTGTTATGGAAAAGCATAGACTGGCAAATGGGTCATGAAGGCATGGGCAGTAAAGATTTACAGCAGGAATGGCACTTCTCTTCCCAGTAGAGCAATTGCTGTGTTCTATTTTAGATATTCTGATGTTTTACAAAATTTACGGGAACAACCAAGGCATCTATAATCTCCCCCCGTATCTCAACCACTAAAGCACTCATTTGGGAAACTTCAGTGGAAACAGCAGTGCAAACGTAGCTCGGCCTCAAGTATTTGGCTTCTCTTGTGTCCATGTGTAAAGGCTCTGGCTCTGTAAAAATAATATCACATAAATTCCAACACTTGTGAAAAAGTGGTATTATACCACATCACTTTAGTGAGAAATTACGTTGTAAAACTGCTGGATGCACAGAATAACATTGCCCGTGGGGAACAAACACTGCTCATTAGTATTTTCTGTATCTGCAAATACCTCCTCAAAGGATGGGTAATGAAAAGTCTGTGGAAATGGATAGTTAACAGGAGTCAGAAGTACTGCTAGAAATACTTGACAGTATACTAAAATAAGATATTAGTGAATGAAACATCAATACAGACATTATAGCTAATGTCAAGCATACCTTTAGACCCCATGGGGGTCTCTCAATTAGCTCTAGCAGCTGTAATATGCCTACATTATCATGAGAGGATGGTAATTTAAAAAATCTAATTAAATATGAACAAGACAATATACATCCTTTCTAGTGATTTGATACCATAATTAGAGACAGTTGATGACACAGATCAAGAGAATACTATCGGCTGCTCACAGAGTATGGTAAGTGGCTCTGAGACATATCAACTGCAGACCTGAAGTGTTTCATACTTACTGATTGTTGGCCCTTCTCTTAATGAGAAAATCTTTGAGATGCAATTTCCATCAAAATGTAATTTGCATACATTTGTTAAAACCACCCATTGCATCTTAAAAGCCTTTCTCACCACTAAGCAAAGAGTTTGAGGTAGGAAATGCTCAGTGGGATGTCCTAGAAAAGCTGAAATGAGTCAGATTCCAGATTCTTTTACAGAGAAAGTAACTATTGCTTGGTCTTTCTATCAAAAAGAAATTATCGTAACTGACTCTCTTTGTTTCTAGAAAGTTTCCAATTACTCATCACAATAAACAAACACGTGACATTATTACCTCTGCAAATAAACACTCTTTCCCATCTCCAACCATTGTATGTCTTAATTCTCTGTTTTACTTCCAGCTAAAAGTCTCCAAAACTATTCCCAGCTCCATGATCATTCCAGTCTTAGGGCTCCATTCTGGGCTATGGGTTATTGTCCCCTTCCCCAATGTTTCCCTACACCCCCTTGCTGAGAGAGATGTCATCTTCTCCCATCCCATTCCCTCAAATTTGTATTTCAAATGCACCTTTCCCCTTCACATTCAACAATGGCCCCATTTTTAAAACAATTCCTAGTGAATAACTACTAGTTCTTCAAAACTGAAGAGCCAGGAGACCCAGGCTATTGTCAATTTAGGCAAATCACCTAGTCTGGTAATATTTATTTAATACCTCTGAAAAATGTCCCAAACATTTTACTTTTGTGTGGGTAGAATAATTTCTGGTTTCTAATTTAGCCCTTATCTTTTTTCTCATCCTCCTTTCTGCCTTAACACATGCATATATATACACATATACATACACACACATATATACTTTATATGTATATTTATGTTTTTAGAGAAAATGAAATATAAGTTCCTTCAGGGATAAAAAAACTAGAGACTAAAACCTATTCATATAAGTGCTAAACAAATATTTGCTAATTTGGAACAGGGACTTGCTGTCTGATAGCAAGCTTTCCCTAATAACTGCTGTGCAAATGGCTGGATCTCTAAATATGAATTTCCTATGATCCCAGTCTCCACAGGAAACACTTCATTTCTCTAGTTAGACCTTTCTGATGCCGACCCCTGTTCAGGATGAAGAGTTTGTCTATTTAGCATACCCTTTAACTATCTTATTCTTCCCTTTTGGCTGAATTTCCTTTCACACTCAGTGCCTACCCAAATAGAAAAGGGATTTTTAAAAATTTAAGGTCCGTTTATCCAATCCCCTTCCAAATATTTTAAAATTTGAAGTCTAAATCTGTCCCGACAAAAATTTAGATAGAAGACTGGTTCTCAGAAACTAACAAACAGGGTACATTCTAATTTATCTTTCTAGCACTTAGTTAATTGAAGGTTAACTTGAAATTGTTCAGCATGTGTTTTGGGGGGTTCTGTAATTAAAGCTGTTTGTTTTATCAGTTCCCAAGGCCAAATTCTAAATCATTACATATATATAGGGATTTACTTCAAAGTTTTACTTTTCATATACTTTTAGAACAGAAAATATTATTAGTCAAATGAAAAACATTTCAGAGCTTCTTACAAACCTAACAAATTTTAAGTGAAAAAATAAGTGCATCTGGGGTTATGTCCTTTAAATTTTCTATACTTGTATATTTTAAAATCGGATAGATTTAATTTACATACAATCAGTTTTGATCCCTAGTTAGGCAGATTTTATTTAAATCATTACACAGTAAGAACACGTTTTAAAAATTTATGTAGAATAAAAATGTTTATGTAAAATAAAATGTCTATTATTCTATATAAATGTTACGTTCATTACTAGTTGGTGGCTTTAAGTTTAAAATGTACAATCTGTCTATTTTAAAGTAGTGATCAATTTTTTTTTAACTGCAACAGCAAACTGAACAAGTCTATGCTTATCTCCTTTTACTTAAATGAATGAAACAGGGCTTTCTGAAATCACCACCAAGTAAACCATTTCTAATTCAGAGTAAACAGGATAAGCTGCAGTAGATTTCCCAAGGCTAATCTAGAACTTTGAGAAGTAGAACCCAAACTGAGTAAACCTCAGCTTCCTGGGATTAAAAGCCCTCAGTACTTAGAGGCTTCACAGAGCAGAAATGTCTACACTCACTAAGGCTTTCCTTGCTAACTAGAAACTACTGAGACTGAATCCAGAAACAACTGTAGCATCCGGAAAGGGCAGACAAACGCTTACCTGTTCAGGCTCCCTCTAAGTGTTATGAACCAAATAAACTGGCATCACATCCCAGGTGGAGCAAAATCAAACACATCTAATAAGGTTAAAAACAATGTGTGTGTGTGTGTGTGTACATATGCTTTGTAAATCATTTTGAATTCCCCAGAGCTAATTCTTTTGCTCTGGTGTTAACAGATACATGCAGTTATGCAATGGATCATTACATATGGGTCCTAAATTGTAATTCACATTGCTTAAGGAAATCAAATAACTGAAAACCTTCTCTGCTACAAAAGCAAAAACACTATATATATTATGCTTGACAACAACCTTTTTCTGTATTTTACTTAAGAGATATCTTTAATAAAAATTTTCATTTTTTTAATAGAGCAAATATGTCATATATGTTGGCTAGTTATTCCTAAGTGCTTTAAGTTGACACTTATTTGACAGAGAGACAATCATCTATCAGAGGGGACTGGTGTCTCATGTTACAGATGAAGAATTTGGGGGCACAATGGACACCACTGAACTTTACGTTTGAACCAAGAAAGTGATAAAAACTAGAAAAAATTTTGAAGGGTAAGTCTTTGAAAATTTTCAATTTCATTTGACAAATATTTGAGTGCTTGATATGGACATTCACTAACATAGGTAATGATATATTTGAGCAAACTAATAAATCTAAAACAAATGTGATACATTCTTTTTATGATTCTTCTCTAAACCTTTTATTTAAAGCTTAAAAATTTAAACTTCTGAAATAGAATATTCCAAATATTGAGCTAATAACCTCATTTATTTTGCATATATTTTCAAAGATATATACTGTGCCTATATCACAGATAAACCAAATGGATGGCCATGCAACTTTGATCCAACTATATTTCCAATTCTGCTTCATTTTTACCTGATACATTGCCTATAATACCATTTTCTCCAATTTTAAAATCTTATATTAAATTTTAAAACTTATATTAAAAGATTTCAACTGTAATATGTATCACTATTAAAACTTAGGATAATCAAGGAAAATGCTATTTAAAAGAAGAGAGAAAAATGATAAGAATTGAACTAGTTAGAAAAGGGGTCAGTAAGAAAAGTAAGAAGAGAATTCTTAAGCTCAACATGTAGCATAAATCCCTACCCCAGGGAGTTGGTGTGTGTAATTATTTCATGTATTAGTTATTCAGAAGTAGTCACTTTATAAAACTAACTTTATTTCTACAAACGAATACCTCAAATTCTACAAATCAGAAAGGAGGAGAGGCAAAGAAGGGGAAATAAAGCATGTAAAGGCAGCATTTCTGCTGAAAGTAGTGGTAGAGACATTTCTACTATATAAATGATGATCAATCGAAATTCCCAATCCAAATTCTTTAAAGATATTTGGCACTACACATAGATTTAGGCAACCTATACTGCTGCTTTATCTCTGAGCAACTTCTGATGTGAACTGTTAGGTATGGAAAAGCTAAGGTGATTATCAGACTTTTAAGGTAGTCTTTTCAGGTAGAAAGGGCTTCAGCCACCAATGCCTCCTTCTTCACCTGATCTATAGAATAGCAACCTGATAATAGCATGGCTGGATGTACTTCTCACCGTGACAATGGATTCCAGGAATAGAGTCAGTTAACGAGGTACCCTCAGAAAATTCTATTATTGGATCTTCCAAGTTACCTGGAAAGCTCAAAAACTTTTTCTACACTTTTTCCTGTTAGCATATGTAGTTTAGAAATTTAGACCAACTCTATGTTTCTCGACACAAACATAGTAAAATAATAAATCTCTGTGGTATTCTGTGGAAATCTTAAAATTTAACCAATGGAGTCATGGAGTAATATCATTATAATTTACCTCTGACACACCAAAATGATGAATAGTTTATTTAGTACAAAAAACTTAATGGATGAGTAGTTACAGCTTTGTTTCCTCTCCCAGAGGGGAATTTCCTGTTGACCACTGCTCTTTATCATCTCCCCTCAACCTATGCTCACAGAGAATTTAGTGTTTCCCTTGGGCCTTAAGGGGGAAAAAAATGAGGGATTGCGGGAGAATATGTGAAATGTCCAGGTTGGTTAACATTTGACTTGGAGAGGCTGGTTGAAGAGGAAAAAAAAGAAACTAGAATAGAGAGGAAGAGAAAATAAGAGAGACCAGCATCTGGCTAAAATGCAAATTATATGTTTTTTCTTTTATTAGCAACACAACATGTTTGCATCTTTTTAAAAGAGATTTATTTTATTTATCTCTCCCCACCCCCTCGTTGTTTGCACTTGCTGTGTCTGTTAGTCTTCTTTGTTTCTTTAGGAGGCACCAGGAACTGAACCCGGGACCTCTGATGTGGGAGAGAGGTGCTCAATTGCTTAAGCCACCTCTGCTCCCCGCTTTGTTGCATCTCTCATAATGTTTTTCCTCATGTGTCTCTTGTTGCATCATTTTGTCACATCAGCATGCCATCCTGCTCGTCCTCTTTTAGGAGGCACCGGGAACCTCTGCTCCCTGCTTTGTTGTGTCTCTCGCTTGTTGCGTCATCTTGTTGTGTCAGCTCCCCGTGCCTGCCCCTCGAGCCAGTTCGCTGTCTTCTTTAGGAGGTACCAGGAACCAAACCATGGACCTCCAATGTGGTAGGTGAGAGCCTAATTGCCTGAGCCACATCCGCTTGCCACATGTGTGTATCTTGTTTACACCTAGGTCTATGCACAGAAAGTTTAACTTTGAATTTAAATTATGAATTATAAGGATTGCCTAAGGGGCACACTATCACTCGTCCTTTAGAGACTAGTGTCCAAAGCTTAATCTTGATATCAGGTAGAACACACACACACTAAATCACCAACATACTTTTTTTCTGTCTTAATTTAATCAGATGCTTTTTGCTTTTATAAAAAAATCAACTGGCAAAATATTTACATAAAGAGTATCTTTTGCATCTTCACAAATCCATTATTGAGATATTATCATTTTTTTTGTGTGCTGTTTAACACTTGTTTTAGGATCCATATAATAAATTCTTTTTTAGACTATAGTGCTAGAAACATTGACATTCCTTCATTGACTTATGAATTTTATGTCATCTGATAGTAAGAATTATACAACAGTCCTTTATCCATACTTATCTGGTCTTTGGAAACTCAGAGCTAAATTTTATGCTCACATAAACTACATTTTCTTATATTTATTCATTTCCTCTTTCATATGATTTTTATTCTATATTTCTATTACAACACCTTTGTCATATATCTATTTTAACAAAATAGACATGAATGGAATATACTTTTATACATGTCAGTATAAGCTTGTTGATTTTGCATTTTCTGTATGTTTTGTTTAAAGAAAAATTAGGGAGACTACAGGTGACAAATGAATTTTAAATGCAATAATAGGCTATAATTTAAAAACCAGTATGTTTTAAATGAAAAAATATAAGTTGTTAGATGTTGTGTACCTCATTTGTCTGCTAAAGGTCCCATCTAAACAAAGTAGTCAGATCAGAACCAAAAAAAAATCAAAACATTTTATTCTAAACTAATCAGACACAAGTTTGCACAGAGTTTTTAGATCAGAACATTCTGCAGTAACCTTGAGTTTGAGATTATACTTTCAATCAAATCAGATAATAATGGTTTATGGAGAAATGAAAGTTCAGGTGGGTTGACTAGCTAGAATGAATTAGAACTGTAAGTTATTTGTTCTAGTCAGTCTGCCCTATCTGTTTTGATTCATTTCTCCTATTTAGACATTAAATCAAGCTAAACTATGTCATTTACTAAAAAAGCCTGATTCCCAGATAACTTCACCAAGTTTTATAAATTCAGGATGATACCCATGGAAGTTCATACAAGAGTCCCTAGTACCTAGCTGACCCATTATAGTCTATCACACATATAATTGAAGTTGTTTGAGAATAAATCAAGGGTCCTGAAGCTAGCATTAGAATTCGTTTGTTGCACCTTTCTAAAAAACTCAACTCAATTGGCTATAAATATCAAAACATCATGTTTCATACTCAGGACACCTATCCAATTCTACTGTAAGCTGACACCTTCACATGGCATGCACATGAGATGACGTGCAGTACGAGAACTCATCTAACAGGATGAATTCAGCAATACAGACTGGTACAACCATTTGACGAATTTCACAACTCACCCTACACCGTATCTTCAGCCAAAAAATGAATAAGTAGCTAATATGAAAATATACAACCAACTACTGCATATATCAATATAAAACTTAATCTTACCACATATGCTGGGTTTCAGTCAAAAATATTAATCAATAACCTATTTTCCATGTTTATTGTATGTATAACATAAAGAAATTTCAATGCCACAGTAAAAAAGAGAGATGGTATTATGCTGATTCCTATTTTCAGAGCTAGAAATGTATAAGCTGGTTAAGCAACTGCATTTGAAACTGAAATACTTTAATAGAGAATACATCAGTAAAATTCTGAATTTATTAAACTCTGAATGTAGTAAAATCAGTTTTGGTTCCTATAGATGTTTCCTGAAAATAGATGGCTTTTGTGCTGAATTTTGAAAGAGGTAAATTTGATGATGGGAATTATGGGAAGATGAAGTGCCATATGCTAAATCACAAGAATCAAAACTAAGAAGTCCTAAAAAGGAGAAGGCAGTGGATTTCATTTACTCAAATGGAGAAGTCTTCCAACATGGCAACCAGACATGAGACTAGTCTATTAGGGGATTAATGCTGACCCCTGATCTAGCCTAGGTAAAGCAATAAGGGTCAAAGGGTAATCCTGTGAGCATCTCGCCACAATCACACTAAATACTAGAAGTTAAAATTTGATCAGTGTCTAGAAATGCTTGGATTACATCCAGGTGCATTTAAGACAACAATTCTCTAGTGCAAATTAGCAAGATTGGGTATATGGATGATAAATGACCTATCCAGAACTATCTGCAGCTGACCAACTGGACTCCCAGGATATAGAACTTTAAGTTCTAAAACCAAGAGAGTCGCAAGCAAACCAGAACCTGGACAGTTGGTCGACTTAGACTAAATACAAAACAATCTGTTGCAATTCATTAAAAAGATATAGGTAGTTCACAACCTCATATATACAATGCAATATACATATTAGTAGAATGCTGGGAAATGACAGCTGCAGATATTGGCTATGAGTTATGGTAGACCTTTGAAGAAAGATAAAACCATGTAAGATCTCAATTTCTGCAGCTTTGAATAAGAAGGGGACTGTAGATGATCAAAAAGATAATTTTCAGATACCAAAAAACAAACAAACAAATTCTTTGATTCTATCAGTTTTATTTTCCCTGAGGTGACAAAGCACATTGCTTTAAAACATTTCAATTTCTGCTAGTAGTTGACACAGCAGGGAAATGTTCACGATAAGCATGGTGTATCTTTTCTTCTGCATCTGAATAGAGATAGCAATCAGTGGTTCAAATTGAAAGGACAATCATAAATACATGACTGGGAGTGTGTTCATTATATATCTGAAAGTGAGCTCTAGCTAGGTATATAAAGAGACAAAATCCTGTCCTACCAAAAGCAAATATTCCTAGAATCCACAACTGATCAAGACTTAAAAGTTTGAATGTTTTTCATCCTTTTCTTATTTAGTAGTAGATACAATACATGATCATTGAAGCAAATTTAGAGAAATATAAGAACAAAGAAGAAAAATTAAAATCCCACAACCCAGGGATAACTACTTAACCTTTACACACACACAAATACACACACACACATCTCATTCTGCGGGATATAACATTAGGAAAAAAAATCACTAAGATACTTCATTATTTTTTCTTCTTCATGACAATTTTCCTAGTAATATAGTTTCTTACAGGAGTTTCAGTCTTAAAACTTACTTTTAGTAAGTATTAATTGATACATGTAGTATAATATGCTTCCATAAACAGCCCATCCTGGATTAATTTAATTTAATTTAATTTGCTGAATAATGCAATTAAATTTTGTTCAGGTAATGATTACTATGGAAAACCACCAGCAATAAAATAAATAGT
>JAQZBX010025808.1:0-29306 GCA_029593785.1 Cabassous unicinctus | reverse complement strand
GGAAAAAAAAAAAAAGAATGCCACTACACTCATTTTTCTTACTGAGATTCAGCTGGTGTCTCTTGGTTAAATGTTCCCCTGGTTGCCTTGTACTTTTAGTTGGTTTCTAGAGTTCTGAAAAAGTTGATTGATAGATTTTGCCAGCTTTTTCATTGCTTTTATGGAACAGATTTTTGGTTTTCCTTACTCTGCCTAGGTCACCTCAACATGACTTATAACTGGCAATGTTAACCTTGATCACTTGGTTAAGGTGATGTCAGCCAGGTTTCTTCACTGTAAAGTTACTATTTTTAAATCTAGCCCACTACCTGTTTTTGTAAATAAAGTTTTATTGCCACATTGCTGTGCTTATTTATTTATGTATTTTCTGTGACTACTTTCAAGCTACAATGGCAGAGGTGAGTTAAAGACTATTTGGCCCACAAAGCCTAAAATATTTACTATTTGGCCCTTTATTGAAGTTTGCCTACCCATGCTCTATTCACTAGAAGTACATTACTAAATATAGCCCACACTCAAAGGGAGGGAAATTAAACTTCACATCTTGATGGGAGGAGTAGCAAAGGATTTTTGAACATATGTGAAAAACACCACAGTAATTAATAAATATTTGGGAGCTATACTTTAAGGCTATGCAAATACCCTGTTTATCCTTAAAGTTTGCCCACTAATATTAGCATTCATCAATGTGGACTCATAGATATTGATTTTATTCTTTGGGCTATAATCCATTACTATCATAATTTATTTTATTGTTCAAATTGTTTCAGTTTCAACAATGCAGAGTCTTCAGCTTGGCTTCTATGTCCTTTTAAAATTATTTTTATTATTTTTTTTCTGAGGTACCGGGGCCCAGGGATTGAACCTGGGACCTCATGTGTGGGGAGCTGGGGCCCAACCACTGAGCCACACTGGTTTCCCTGAGTTGGTTTTTCAGTTTGTTTTGCTTGTTGTTTATTTTTGCTTTTTTTTTCAAGAGGCACCGGGAACTGAACCCAGGACCTCCCATGTGGGAGGCAGGAGCTCAACCACTTGAGCCACATCCTGCTCCCCTCCTATGTCCTTTTGACATACCACCAATCTTTTAATTAATACTTTTGAGAACCTCCTTTCTTTCTGAAACTACAAGATGTTCCAAGCTTGTCAGGCATTTTCCAAAACCTCAGTCCTTAGGCTTTAAGATTTTAAAGAAGATTTGAAATACTATTGTAAACTGGGAAAGGGAGCTAATGTCACTGGAATTGAGGCACTTTCTATTGGTGGAGAGACAAGTGATGCAGGGGAGAACACAGTACAAGATCTTGAGTTAGAAGTTAGAAGCCTGGGGCAAATTACTTGACCTCTCTCACCCCTTTTATTCCATCAGCAGAATGAAAATATTAATAGCCACCTATTATGGGTTGAATTGTGTCCCTCGGAAAGATTTGTTGAAGTGCAAATCCCTGGACCTGTAAATGCAACCTTATTTGGAAATAAGAACTTTGTAGATATAATGTTAAGATGTGCTCATACTGAATTAGGGTGAGCCCTAATCCGTATGACTGGTGTCCTTACAAGCAAAGGAGAAGAGACATATACACTGACTCAAGGGGAGAAGGCCATGGAATGGAGGCAGAGAGTGGAGTTATACAGATACAAGCCATGAACTGCCAAGGATTGCCGCTGGACGCTAAGAAGAAGCGAAAAAGAATTTCTCCCCTAGAGTCTTAAGAGAAAGCCTGGCCTGCTGATGCCTTGATTTGGGACATCTAGTCTCCATAACTATGAGAGAATAAACTTTTGTTATTTTTATTCTTTTTATTTTTTTTTAAGATTTATTTATTTATTTATTTATCCCCCCCTTGCTGCGTCCATTCGCTGTGTGTTTTTTCCGTGTCTGCTTATCTCCCCCTTGCTGTGAGGTCCCGCTGCTTCAGCCCACCGCACGGGCCAGCCTGCCCTCACAAGGAGGCCCCAGGAAGCGAACCCGGGGCCTCCCATATGGTAAACGGGAGCTCTATCGATTGAGCCACACCCGCTTCCCTTGTTATTTTTAATCCTCCAGGTTTGTAGTACTTTGTTACAGTAGCCCTAGGAAATTAATAGGCCATCTCAAAAGATTCTTATAAAAATGCTGTTTTAACTTAAAAATGGGATGAAAATGTTAGGTTTTTTGTTAATCTACTTCATACATTTCTTGTGAAGGAGGATTACACCAGGACCAACACAAATATTGGCTCCTTCTACTAATGTTCCCAGGAAGCCCCTTGAAGGCCTCAGTTGCTGGCCTCTGTAGCTGCTATTCTGTAACAATACTAAACAGACTGCTTCCTGCATAAATTACCACCAAACCCCCATTCCCTATGCCCCCACCCCTCAGCCAGGGCAGGGATCTACTTTACATCTTTGTAAGGCCCTCATCTCCCTTACTGCAACAATGCTTTTCAGAGATGGGATAAGGACTCTAACACAGACATATTGTACATCTTCACACACACAAGTTCTGTATGTTGCCAGTAGGAAGTTAAGTAGGAGGGTTCTAGTTCTATCATTTTATTAGGGCTTCATTCCCAGTTTGAGGATATTCTTCAATAGGTGTTTGCTGTGTGGGAGGCTACAAACTGAATCAAACATGGTACTGGGTCTCAAGAATCCCACAGTACAGTCAAGGAGAAAGAATTCTGCACAAATAACCAACCACAGATTGTCAGACATCACATGGATTCTGTTCAGCAGGCAGTGAGGAGCCAGTGAAGGCTTCTGAGGAGGAGGGTGACATGATCTATACTGAGACAGTGGGAAGGCTGAAATGCATAAGCCTAGAGACATGGGGGCCAATTAGGAGGCTTTGGGAATGGCTTGAGCGAGGAAATAATATACTGGTAGTAGGAATGGAAAAGAGTGGACCAAAACCTTACCCAGGAAAATCAACAGGACATAGTCCATTAGGAATCAAAGACTCTTAGAAAGTGATCTTTGAGATTATCTGGGGCAAATCACTCATGTTTCAGAAAACAAAGATGAAGACTGGAGATACGGTGCTAGTTGCCCAAGGTCATACTGTTGGTTAGTGACTTATCAGTCAGGTGGCTTTAGGTTATGCTGCAGTAATAATCAAACCCCAAAGTCTCCAGGATCTAGCCCAGAGAGGTCTATTTCCCATTTACACAAAGTCCTCTGCAGCTCAAGAGGCCCCCCCAGGGCAGTACTTTTCCAAATAATGACTCAGGGATCAAGTCTGCTTCTATTTGTAGATTCTGCCAACTTAAAATACCTTCCAGGAAGAGAGGGTGTGGAGAATATATACCACTTCCTCTCACAGCCCATTGTCTAGAATTAGTCATATGGCCCAGCCTATTTACAAGGGAGACTGGGAAATGTAGTGGGGTGAGGGACATTTGATATTTGTATGATATTTTGTAAGCACTACTCTCTCTGTCATAGTCACAGAACTGGGGCTGGTCTGATTCTTACAGTACAGTCCCTTTTCTTACAACACACAGGAAGTAGGATCTACCTCATAGATTTGCTAACACCTCTCTGTGCCCTGGCGATTAGTTCTAAATGTCATTCTTATTACTGAAGTGCTAGCGAGAGAACTGAAAACAGATTTTCAGTCTTGAGAGAAACTACCCCACTCAGAAACTGTCAGGAGGCAGCTTGATGTTAGCAACTCCAAACTACACATTTTCACAATCTAAAATCAATTCAGACATTCACTTCTGCTCTGTAATTAGTAAAGTCACAGAAGTAGAGGCGGGCTATAGGGGCTGAAGTACAATAGCCTGACAGAGTGTGGGAGAGCCAATAAAGAAGGATGGAGTCCATGACTCTCTGGGTGCCTGCCTGCCATGATCCCAAGCACCTCCTGAGAGAGGTGGGTCTTTACCTTTAGGACCCACATGCAGTAGGATGTGACTTAACATCCTAGCCACAATTGATTGGAGCAGGAGAAGATGCTCGACTCAAGGGCAACCAATTTTTAGGTGAGCAGGTGGCTTATGAGGTGGCATGGCATGAGATAATTAGAGATTAACCAAGCCAATCAGAAAATAGAAGCAGAGATTGTCAGAGACAGTTTGTCAGCTGACAGTGTGAGCCGGAGATAAGGGACACACAGGGAGAAAAGACAGCATACCATTGAGATCATAGAAATCCGGAGTCAGCAAAAGCCTGAAAGTTGGTTTTCACAAGATAAGAAGTGGTTGATTGGTAGTGCCAGAACAGAAAGGAACTGTGGAAACAGAGTACCATTACGTTGACATAATAGCTGAAGATCAGCAAACAGTAAATTCTTGTCACTAAAGGGGCAAAAAGATATTTTGGTCCCTAGAGCTGTGATGATCAGATTCCAAACTGTATTTAAGTTCCAATAAGCCCAACAACATGGCTTTTCCTGAACTTCTAACCATGTGGGTGAGATTTCTATCTTCCTTAATAATCCCCCATTAACTTCTTTTTTTTTAAAGATTTATTTATTTATGCCCCCCCACCATTGTTTTTGTGCTCACTCTCTGCTCTCTGTTCTTCTGTGTCTGCTTGTCTTCTCGTTAGGTGGCACCGAGAACCGATCCTGGGACCTTCTGGAGTGGAGACAGGCTACCCAATCTCTTGGGCCATTTCAGCTCCCTGGTCTGCTGTGTGTCTCATTGTCTCTATTCTGTGTCTTTTTTTGTTACATCATCTTGCTGTGCCAGCTCTCCACATGGGCCAGCACTCCTGCACGGGTCAGCACTCCACGCCGACCAGCTTGCTTTTCACCAGGAGGCCCTGGGAATCAACACCTGGTCTTCCTATATGGTAGATGGGAGCCCAATTACTTGAGCCACATCTGCTTCCCCACCCCCCTCCCATTACTTCTTGTGGCCTAAGTAGATCTCTGTCCTTTGCAACCACAAAACCCTATTAGGGATGCAGTTTGATAGAAAGAATGTCTGATTGAAGTCAGAGAAATTGGGTTCAAGACCTAGCTCTGTCATTTTCTAGCTGTGTCACTTTGGACAAATCAAACTAACCTCTCTGTGCCTCAGTTTATTCATTAGGAAAATGGGGATAATAAAATCTGTGCTGGGAAGCGGGTGTGGCTCAATCGATAGGGCTCCCCTTTACCATATGGGAGGCCCCGGGTTCCCGGGGCCTCCTTGTGAGGGCAGGCCCACGCGGTGCGGTGGGCTGATGCAGCAAGACCTCACAGCAAGGGGGAGATAAGCAGACACAGAAAAAATACACAGCAAATGGACACAGCAAACACAAGCAGCAAGGGGGTCATAAATAAATAAATAAATAAATCTTAAAAAAAAAAAATCTGTGCTGCTACTTCCTAAGTTTGTTGTGAGGAACAAAGAAGACAATATGCATTAAATCATTACATAAATAGGTTTTGAATATGAGTCCAGTGACTTTTCTATGCCCATCTAAAGAGAAAGCAGGAAGGTTTCAGTATTCTCATTTTAGGCAAGTGCACATGTTCTCTTCTGATTGTGTGCTCAGGGCACACTGGTGCAAATAGTGTGAAGTTCCCCAACTCTGCCTTCAGAGACCCCAGACTTCCCTGACTTCATCCCTCCCCCATTCCATTCTTCGACTCCCTCCCTGCCCCTTTCAGGTCCCCCAGTGCTCTGGTAGTCTCTCTTCCTCCATTCCCCATGGACACTAGCCTTTAGGAGGAGTTATTTTGTCATTCAAACATAAGTCTCTGTTCACCATCCCAGAGTATATCTGTATTTAGGCCTTATCTCTTTCCAGGGAGGGAAAATATTGACCCATATAAGTTTGATGAGCTGAAGTGAAGGATTTTTTCAACCTTCAGCAGACATGTAGGGTAGGAAATGCTGGAGGCGAGGGAGCCCTCCAGGCCCATTATAGTTCTCCCAGTTGGGCAGTTAAAAACCCTGAGCCATTTTGCTGACAGGAATGGGATCCTCTGTCTGGACATCAGGCAATAAAAGGCGGGGGGTGGGCCAAATGGATTCTTGAATTCGTTTCCATTCTGATATTCTGTGAAATCTAAAAAGCCAGCATCCACAGGCTGAGCACAGCAAAAGGCTGGGGAGCTGTCCGAGGTACTGAATTGTAACCTAGTAGGCAAGGTTCCCTGTTTTTCCTATTCCTGGAGCCCTGGCAACTCTGGAACAGCCTGGCCTCAGATTTAGAAGTAAGTGAGTGAAAAGGTAATTCTTGGATGGGGAAGGGACGGGGGAGAGGGAGACATGGGGGAGGGAAACATGGCGAATACAGAGCCTTTTAGATAGGTTTACACACCGAGAGTCTGCAAAGGCAAAAATATAGAAACATTTGTTTTGACTGTTTTAAAATAATAATGGTTACTAAGAAACCCCAAATGTCCTAAGCCAAAATATGGAACAAATGAATAAAACAAACCATGCACCAAGCAATGCAAAGTTGTTTAAATGAAATTTTGTGAGCAAAACTACAACCACATAGATTGAAGTATTACCATTAACTGAGTCATACCAAAGGACACATATTTCTTTGTTTTTACCATCTGTGTAGATGGAAACAGTTTAACTTTCATGGACAAAGGACAAAGAGGAGTATGACTTAGTTTGATGTCATGTTCTTTCCAGTTTCCCTCAGTTAAAAACATCCCCACCCCACCCCCCCAAAAAAAAAAAGTTTGGGACACGATCCTTCCCACCTTCGTTAATGATAAGCATTTTTTCATGGAGGCTAAAGAAATTCAGTTGAAAAAATAACTAGGCTAAAACAGACACAGAAAAGGAGTGGGCTTCCCTTTGAGTTCCTAGCATGTATGGTCTGTAATCAAATACATCCTGCTTTATGATAGTTCTTAAGCATTTTAGAAGTTGACCATATCTCCTCAGCCATCTGAAAGCTTTTTGGGGTAGTGACCATGTTTCACATCTTATTCTCCCACACAGACATACACAGCATCAGACATGCAGCTAGACACACAGTAGGTGTTCAATAAATGTTGATTGGTCAATTAAGAAAGGCAAAGTAGAGTTGGAGGCTGGACTTCACTCAGGTAATGTATTTTCTGTTTTCCTTCTCTGTACTCCCAGTAGTTGTTCAATAAGTGTTAAATGACTAAGTAAGGAAACACAAATGACTTGGGGTTGTACTTAAAATACTCCCAACAGAGTGAAAATTCTGACCTTTTCCTGTTACTTCAGAACAAGGAGGATTTTTCTATTGTTGAGTAGGAGGGAAGGGTGAGAGGATTTCACAAGTGGTCAAAGTTGGGAGAGTGTTAGATTGAAGGTTACTGGTTCAATCCCAGATATGTGTGTTACTTTCTTTTTTGCCTCCTTCATCTATCTATAAATCTATTTATCTATCTTATTAATCAACATTTCTAACTTTTTATTTTTAATAATTTCAAACCTAGAGAAAAGTTGCAAGACTAATACAATAAACATCTGTATACCCTTCACCTAGATTTACCAATTGTTAGCTTTTTGCCACATTTGTGTTATCTCTCTGCTCTATATGTGTGTATACCATTTTGCCAAATCATCTTGAGTAAGTTACACAAACCATGACACTGCAACACTAAATACTTCAGCATTTATCTCCTCAGAACATTTGCCTATTTTTATATATATCTTACTTTGAAGTAGTTTAAGACACAGAAGAAGTTGCAAAAATAGTACAGAGAGTTCCCATGTACCATTCGCCCAGCTTCCCCATATGATAGCATCTTACATAACCGTAGTACATTATCAAAACCAGGAAAATGACATTGATATAATACTATTAATTCAACTACAGACCTTATTTGGGTTTCATTAGTTTTTACCTTCTATCTTGGTACAAAGTTCTGTGCATTTTTACCAAGTATATAAATTTGAGTAACAGAACCATTCCATCACCACAAAATCTCCCTGTGTTAACCCTTTATGTCACATCCTTCCCAACCCTAACATGTCAACCATTAATCTGTTCTCCATCAATATAATTTTGTCACTTCAAGAATGTTATATAATTGGAATCACATAATATGTAACTTTTTTTTAAGATTTATTTTTATTGATTGATTGATTGCCCCCCCCCCCTTGTTGTTTTGCACTCGCAGTCTGCTCTCTGTGTGTTCTTCTGTGTTTGCTTGTCTTCTCTTTAGGCGGCACTGGGAACCGATCCTGGGACCTTCTGGGGTGGGAGAGAGGCACTCTCAGCTCCCTGGTCTGCTGTGTCTCTTATTGTCTTTCCCTTGTGTCTCTTTTTGTTGTGTTATCTTGCTGTGTCAGCTCTCTGCATGGGCCAGCGCTCCTGTGCGGGCCAGCACTCCGCGTGGGCCAGCACTCTGTGTGGGCCAGCTCTCTGCTCAGGCCAGCTTGCCACGCAGGCCGGCTTACCTTTCACCAGGAGGCCCCGGGAATCAAACCCTGGACCTCCTATATAGTAGATGGGAGCCCAATTGCTTGAGCCACATCTGTTTTCCAATATGTAACCTTTTGAGATAAGCTTTTTACACTCAGCATAATTCCCTTGAGATTCATCCAAGTTGTTGCATGTATTAATAGAGCATTATTTTTAATACAAAAAATTATATTCCATTCCATGGATATATCATGGTTTGTTTATCCATTCACCTGTTGAAGGACATTTAGGTTGTTTCCGGTTTTTGTCTATTACAAATAATGCTGCTATCAACATTCGTGTATAGGCTTTTGTGTAAACATAAGTTTCATTTTTCTGAGCTAAATACCAGGAGTGAGATTGCTGTGCCATATGGAAGGTGAATATTTAACTTTATAAGAAATTGCCAAAGTGTTTTCCAGAGTGGCTGTACCATTTTATATTCCCACTAGAAATGGTATAAGAGATCCACTTACTTTAAATCTTTGTCAGCATTTGGTATTGATATTTTTTATTTTAGACATTCTAGTAGTCTGTGTTGTATCATCTCATTGTGGTTTAATTTTCTGACTGCCAAAGCAAATACCATGCAATTGGGTTAGCTTAAACAATGGGAATTTATTGGTTCACAGTGCCACCCCACCTGAGATGGCTCCCTTCTCTGTCTGCTCATTGTTTCTGCTTGTTGTCTGCTTGCTGTGTCTGCTCATTGTGTCCACTATTGTCTGCTCTTCTTTTAGGAGGCACCAGGAACTGAACCCAGGGCCTCCCATGTGGGATGCAGATGCCCAGTCGTTTGGGCCATATCCACTCCCTGCTCATTGTGTCTGTTCATTTGTCTGCTCGTTGCATCAGCTCATTGGGTCAACTTGTTGTGTCAGCTCATTGCGTCAGCTCATCTTCTTTAGGAGGCACCAGGAACCGAACCCGGGACCTCCCATGTGGGAGGTGGGCACCCAACTGCTTGAGCCACATTTGTTCCCCTGGTTCAGTTTTGATGCTAGGAGAAGTCCAAATGAAGGCATCATCAAAATAATGCTTTCTTCCTGAAGACTGGCATTCTGGGGCTGACTGCTGGTGATCCTTGGTCCTTGGCTCCTCTGTCACATGGCAATGCACATGACAGCCTCTCCTGGCTTCTCCCTTCTCTTCTGGGTTCTCTTGACCTTCAGCTTCTTGCTTCCCATGGCTTTCTTTCTCTGTGTCTGAATTTTTTTCTGCTTATAAAGGACTCTGGTTTTAGGATTAAGATCTATCCTCATTGAGTTGAGCCACACCTTAACTGAAATAACCTATCAAAAGGTCATCCTGGGATCAGATGTGGTTCAAGTGGTTGAGCACCTGCTTCCCACATGGGAGGTCCTGAGTTTGGTCCCCAGTGCTTCCCAAACAAAACAAAACAAACAAGCAAACAAATGAAAAAACCAACTCATTGGAGCCAATGTGGCTCAGTGGTTGAACATCAGCTTCCCACATATGAGATCCCGGGTTCAATCCCCAGGCCTGGTACCTAAAAAAAAAAAAGTCCTCCTTACAATGGGTTCACACCTATAGGAATGGATTAAGTTTAAGAACACGTTTTTTTTCTGGGATACATAGCTCCAAAGCCCCACAGATAGAGAGATTGAACATGTTTTCATAAGCTTATTTGCCATCTGTATATCCTCTTTAGTGAAATGTCTGTTCAAGTCTTTTGTTCATTTTCTAATTGGAATATATGTTTTCTTACTGTTGCATTTAGAGAATTCTTTATATATTTTGGATTAAAGTCCTTTGTTGAATATGTGATTTGCAAATATTTTCTCCCAGTCTGTAGCTTGTCTTTTTTTTTAAAAAACAATTTATTGAAGTATATCATTCATATGTGAACATACATAAACAATAAGTTTTCAGTAAACATTGTGAACTTACAAAACAAACATGCATAACATCATACAGGGCCCCCACACATCACCCCACCACAAATACTTTGCACTGTTGTGAAACATTTGTTAACAAATTATGAAAGAGTATCATCAAAGTATTACTACTAACTATAGTCCGTATCATTCTCCCCTATACTTTTTTTTTAAGGATTTATTTAATTATTTATTTACTTTTATCCATTTTTAGCCACCACCACCACCCCCGTTTTTGTTGTTTTTGTGTCCATTCACTGGGCAAATCTCCGTGTCTGTTTCCTGCCCTCTCTTCTCATCCTTCTCCTCCTGTCTTCACTGGGATTCGATCCTCGGAACGTCCGATGTGCGAGAGAGGTGTCCTACCGCCTGTGCCACCTTAGTTCTCGTCTTGGCTCTCCCTTGTGTCACTCTCCTGTTACGTCATCATCTTGCTGCGTGGCTTGTGGGGCCTGGCAGTGCACCCGCTTGTGGGGCCTGGCGGCACACCTGTGCATGGGGTCTGGGGGGCTCACCCGCTCACGGGGCCTGGCGGCGCACCTGCTTGTGGGGCCCAATGGTGCCTGGGGGCACACCCACACACGGGGCCTGGCAGCACACCTGCTTGCAGGGCCTGATGGTGCGCCCACGTGCCTTCTATATTTTTCTTTTTTAAATTTTTACCAGGAAGTCCCAGGGATTGAACCCAGGTCCCTCCATATGGGAGATGGATGCCCAACCATTTGAGCCACATCCGTCCCCCTGCTATATCTCTTAAGGTTGGCCAAAGATACCTAGAGTTACAGTCTTTTCCCATACAGGATGATCATATAATAAATCAGGCTTAGTTTATCACCAGCATTCCAAAAACCAGACCTAGGGAGAAAAACTAGGTCTGGGGACACATGCATGGTTTCTAATATAGCAAATGTTTAGACTACCCTGATTATCACAAAATCAGGACAGCGAGAATATTCACATTGTAGCTTGTCTTTTAATCCTCTTAACAGGGTCTTTTGCAGAGCAAAAGTTTTTGTTTTGTTTTTTTTATCTTGATGAAGTCCAATTTATTGATCTTTTTCTTTTATGGATCACACACTTGGTGTCACACCAAACTCTTTTCTCAACTTGTTATGCAGGAAAGTATTTTTACCTTTTTTAAAAAACCTTGTATGTGTTTAATACTGTGATAGATGCTGAAAGAGGTACACGAGTGTAGAAGATGAATTGTGCTAAAGGAGCTTCCAGTTCAGTGTCGACAAGCACACAAACAATTACAGCAGAAGATGGTAGGCAGTTACTAGCCATGTGAGTGCTGCAAAGACTATGGATAGGAGAAGAGTTCATGGGAGAGAAAGATCACTTTAGAGTGGGGATACCAAGGAAAGTTTCATGGAGAAGGAGGTATTTAAGCTTTAAAGAGTGGTAGGATTTCAATAGTTGAAGTGGGAGGCAGGGGAGGAAATTCCATGAAGAGAGAATTGCACAAGCAGAGGAACGCGAGTGGGACAAAAAAGTCAGGATTGGGAAGGGGTCTGTGGTGGGGGAGTTTAGAGGAAAATGGTAAGTTTATTTTTTAGATAAACTGTGTTTGAAGACCTGCAAGCATTCAGGAGATCCCCAATATGCCATTGGATATGTGAGTTTGAAGTGGGAAATTGAAAATAGGGATTTGGGAATCATCAGCATAGCTAAGGCCATTTGTTATATGCTCCCACAGCAACTTGTATTCCCTTTCAGGGCACTTGCTACAATTATAATTAACAATTAACTGTGTAACTAGCTGTTTAATCTCTGTCTCTCCTACTAGAATGTGAGCCCTGTGGAGGCAGAGGCCACATTTGCCTTATTCCTAGTGCTTAGTCCAGTGCCTTACACACAGTAAATATTTGCTGAATTAATTAATTAAAGAAGTTAATGCTTTTAGCCTCCATTTTTTGACCATGCACATGGCAGGCACTGTGACATCCACTTAGCCTAAATTTTCTCACTTAATCCTCACAGTAATCTTATGAGAGGTAGATCTAGGGTTCTCAAATCTGAATTCAGTCTGTCTGGGTGAGCCCTGAGAATCTGAATTTTTAAGTTCCCCAGGTATCTATAATGATCAGCAAGGTATGGAGACCACTGAGGTAGGTAGTTTTATTGCAGTTTTACAGATGAAGAAACCAAGGTTCAGCAAATTAAATGATTTTTTTCAAGGTCACATGGCTAGGAAGAACCATGATGCCAAACCAGATCTGTCAGAGAGAGAATTTTACCACAAGCCACCCTGCATCTGGGAGGCCTAATATCTAAAAAAGAAAAGAGGAGCAGAAGGCCAAGAACTGAGTTCTTGAAACCAAGGAGAGTGATCAGCACAGCCAGACACTGCAGAGAAGCTACAGTGGATGTGGCAAAAGGGAGGACTAGGAATGCCTGACCCCAGTGTGTCTGTGGGCTTCCGTCTGACATTAGAGGAAGACAAAGACAGAGCCCTGGCATACGGCAGGGCACGCCCTCAGGAAGCCTGGCCAGCTGGAAGGAGTATGGATTGAGGCTCAGCCAAGATCACTCCTTCGTAGGATTATTAGAGCCAAGCATCTTTCTTGGAATGGGGTGCCAAGAAAGGGTCCCACCAGGGAATTTTGGTTTAGAGTCTCAGATTAGCTGTTCAGAAAATGCAAAATGCAGCCCTTTTGTTAGATTATTCAGGCTTTCTGCCACATTTTCTTCTGCTCCATGTGTATATTTGCTAATGGAGAATGGCAAGAAAAAAAGATGAAACTCCAATCATTTTGCTGATTCTTAAAATGGTTGAAATGAGATTGCAACTATAGACCAGAAGTAAGATCTTCTATTTGTGGCTGTTTCCACTTAGCCACACTCCTGTTAGCCCCTGATAACACAAACAATCAAGGTCAGATGTATTCTCTCTCCCAAAGGGCAGCCTGGAAGCTGTGCAAGGTTTCCTGCAATCCCATCACCAAACCCAACTCATAACCTGTTGCTGGTGGATGTGAAGCAGTATCTTTCTATTTGAAAGAAGATGATAATAACAATGCACTGAACCTGTACAGCTTACAAAGCACCTTCACATGCATCAGCGCAATCTTCCCGGAGCAAAGTTTCACTCCGGGAGCCACCAGACTGACTGGAGACAAAAGGGCTCGTACTCTTTTTCTCATGACTACTGAGGGAAGTAGGTGTTATCCCCGCATGCTCAGTAAGTGGCAGAAACTACAATATAAACCCATCACCTCTAAGTCCAGTGGTCTTTCAATTACAAACCAGCTAGCTAACTTGTTATTGCCCAAAATTGTTCTGAAGCCCATTTAGCCCTATTCTGGCTGCATGGAAATTAATGAGACTTCAAGAGTTTCATTGCTCCAAGAAGTAGAATTATGTAGTGAGTGGAGAAAATATATGTTTAGTGCTGGGGGTTTTTCTAGGTAATGACCTTGTTCAGAGTACTCCTTCTGAGCCTCAGTTTCTAATCTGTAAGATGGGTTTAAAGGCCACCTTGAAGACTGGCTGGAAGGAGGTCAACCTATGGAAATGTGCTGGCACAATGGCTGGCAGAGAACAGTCGGAGTAGTGTTAGGACTCTTTCATCGTCCACCTCACCAGGTCTTTTTGAGCCCAAAGACCTCAAAACTGAGTCCTTCCAGCTCAGGTCTTGGTTTCTAATGAGGAGCCAGAGGGATGAACTGTGGCAGGGCTTCACTATCTTCCATGACATTAAGCATAAAGCCCAATGACATGCTCCAAAGTCCCACAGGGTTCCCTTTCCTTTGGTGGCCTCTCTCAGATAATATTTACCCCCATAAAGTGAACTAAAACTTCCTTATGTGTTATCCTAGAACTACATCCTAGAGATTCCAAGATCAAGAAAAGGCCCTCAGTCTGGAATTCCGGAATCTACTCCTTAGCCAAAACCATATCCACATCCTGAGGGATATTACAGGCTTGAAGATGAGTACATACTGTAGCCCTCACACTGACCCCACCCAGCTTCCCCCTCCCCATCATAAGGCAAAGCAGGCCAGCTCAGCCCCCAAGACCCTTTCCCACTCTCGGAGTTTAATTTGTTTGCAGAGACCTCTTTGGTCCAAAAAGGAGATCCCCACAGGAAGAGGCCTCACCCAGGCCAGCTGAAGATCTGTCCTGCAGGACGTAGGCTGAACTTTCAAATGCCTACAGAGCCAGTCAGGTAAAGTAAGTGAATTAAGAATGTGGGCTAATCAGTGGAGCCCAGTGGGGCTGTGGTAAACCCCGAAGCTTCCCTAATGCAAATGGCAGTGGCAATTCGGCTCTGCCCCATGCGGCCATGCAAGCTCTTCTCATTCAGAAGAAGCCAGAAATACAATTTCTTTTTAGGTGAAACCTCCCGCTTTAAAAATGTTCACTTTGAAATGCTGTAAAACAAAATATTTTAAAAACAAAAGTTTGCATTCCCCCGCCACCAGTTTTGTGTGGTGCTAGTCAGTAATTCCCAGAGCCTCCTCTCCCAGTCCTGGCCCCTTTTTCTTCCCACTCTCCGCAACTCACGTTCTTTACCCACCTCCCCTCTGTCTCGGGCGGGGGGGAGTGCGTCGCGGACTTTCCATGCAGTCTCCAGCCCGGGGCTGGAGAAATGCCCTCTGCGTAGGCCCTCTATCCCCCTAGGACCCCGGAGTCGGCTGGGGGAGGGAACAAAGTCTCGCTCCGGGAGCCACCAGACTGACTGGAGAAAAAGGGCCTCACGCTCGGTAAATCCGGGGTGGGGGTGGGCGTGCGGGACACTTCCCAGAGAAGGGGGTAAGGGGGGACAGGGTCAAGGGACGCGACAGAGCTGTGTGGTTTCCGGATGGGGAACCCCAGTCGTTTAGGCACCTCTCCGCTTCAGTGGCTTCCAAAGCAGTCGATTCCCGCGGAGAGGCACCGCGGCCGTGGGGCGGCTCCTCCGCAGACTGCCCTGTCCCAGAGACCCAGGTCCGCCGCGCGCGCAGCTGCGGTAGTCGCTGCGGTTCCCCGCCCCGGTGCCTGGATGCACCCCTCCTTCCCTCTCTCCAGCAGACCCAGAGCAGGAGCTCCGCCCCCAACGCACCGCCCCAGCCCCGCGCCTTAAAAGCCCGCGCACACCGCCCCGCCGCGCCCTGCTGGCGCGCCTCGCCGCTGCTTTCCAGCCCCGGCCGCAGCCCAGCCCTGGTCCCGGCACCATGAGCTTCGGCTCGGAGCACTACCTGTGCGCCGCCTCTTCCTACCGCAAGGTGTTCGGGGACAGCTCTCGCCTGTCCGGGCGCCTCTCCGGGGCGGGCGGCGCGGGCAGCTTCCGCTCGCAATCGCTGTCCCGCGGCAATGTGGCCTCCACGGCCGCCTGCTCCTCGGCCTCGTCGCTCGGCCTGGGCCTGGCCTACCGTCGGCCGGCTTCGGACGGGCTGGACCTGAGTCAGGCGGCGGCGCGCACCAACGAGTACAAGATCATCCGCACCAACGAGAAGGAGCAGCTGCAGGGCCTCAATGACCGCTTCGCCGTCTTCATCGAGAAGGTGCACCAGCTGGAGACGCAGAACCGTGCGCTCGAGGCCGAGCTGGCCGCGCTGCGGCAGCGCCACGCCGAGCCCTCGCGCGTCGGGGAGCTCTTCCAGCGCGAGCTGCGCGACCTGCGCACGCAGCTGGAGGAGGCGAGCTCGGGGCGCGCGCAGGCCCTGCTGGAGCGCGACGGGCTGGCCGAGGAGGTGCAGCGGCTGCGGGCGCGCTGCGAGGAGGAGAGCCGCGGGCGCGAAGGTGCCGAGCGCGCCCTGAAGGCGCAGCAGCGCGACGTGGACGGCGCCACGCTGGCCCGCCTGGACCTGGAGAAGAAGGTGGAGTCGCTGCTGGACGAACTGGCCTTCGTGCGCCAGGTGCACGACGAGGAGGTGGCCGAGCTGCTGGCCACTCTGCAGGCGTCGTCGCAGGCCGCGGCGGAGGTGGACGTGGCTGTGGCTAAGCCAGACCTGAGTTCGGCACTGAGAGAGATCCGCGCCCAGTATGAGTCCCTGGCAGCCAAGAACCTGCAGTCAGCGGAGGAATGGTACAAGTCCAAGTTTGCCAACCTGAATGAGCAGGCCGCGCGCAGCACTGAGGCCATCCGGGCCAGCCGCGAGGAGATCCACGAGTACCGGCGTCAGCTGCAGGCACGCACCATTGAAATCGAGGGGCTGCGTGGGGCCAACGAGTCCCTGGAGAGGCAGATTCTGGAGCTGGAGGAGCGGCACAGCGCTGAGGTGACCGGCTACCAGGTAAGGGCTGGAGAGTGCCCAGGGGGAGGCGCCCTATCCTCTTCCGCGCTCCACGGCACAATTCGGACCCGAGGGAAGGGTAGAGGAGGGGAAAAAAAGAGCCCGGACTGGAGGCGTCGGCAAACATAAAGCCTCGGAGTCGCCACCATTAATTTTTGGTGTCCTGGAAGCTCTCTTCTCTTCCCCTGCCCCTCACTTGCGTCCCTGTGGAGGCTCTTCTAACAGAGCCCCTGTTCTTCGAAAATCTAACTCATGCCTCCCTTTGTGGACGTACACAAAATGCGAGTGCGCACAATCGAGGCGGTTACAGCCTCCCCTTGTTCGGCGGTGGTGTCTGGGCTGCCTGGCTTGTTCGGCTGACTTTGAAAGGCGTTCTGTGGGCCCTGAATTGGAATGGTCTGCCCCAGGGTTGGGGGAGGAATGCTGCACCGAAGTGGGAAGTTCTACCCCCATTTTCTTGACTTCGCCCTCAAAGGAGTAGAGATTGGGAAGCAATGAGCCGGGTGGTTGGGCTAGTAACACCCGCGCTACTCAGCCTTCCCTCCCCCGCCCACACACACGCAAGGTTCCCTTGTCGAGATCGACTAATGACATTTCTTTGTAAATGTCACACCGATTAGCAAAACGAGACCGGTTGGGGCGCTGTCTACGGTGCTGATTTAGAGTTGAACCACCTGCAGTTTTTCCCATCTCAGAAATGATGTATCTCTATTCCATCTCATGTCCCAGTTATAACTCTCGAGACAATTAACTGGCTTGATTTTTTTTTCCTTCTGCTATACCAACACATCAGTCTTGGCTACCTGCAATCAAAGGTCACCTCGTGGACAGCATCAATTTTCGCTTTCATGGATGGCTTAGCACTTAACAAAAACCACTTAATCTCAGCAGCTGTGAGGTCGCAATTGAAAATGCCCATTTCCTTAATATTTTTCCATCCCAAGTGCAAGTGATGAATCATAGTGATGGGGCCTATCTTTGTTATAGGCCACTTATTTTTTCTATCTTTGCCTGTCCTCTAAGCTCCTGTGAAGGTATTGATTGGCTCTTTCCTCCATTTCTCTTCCAACAAAGGCCACTACATCTTCAGTTTTATTGTAGGACATTCCGGGTTTTGAGCACAAAGGGGCACAGAGGCAGGAGAGAGAGTTAATGAAAAGTATAGAAGGAATCTAAATAATGTGGTTCAAGAGTACAATAAAAGCCCCGTTGCATACAATGCCAGTAATTCAGAAACTTGCAGTAATTCAATCTATCCAGGATTGAAATTTACCCGTTTTATAAAATTAATAGGGTTTGGATACATTCATAAAATATAACAAAGAAAGGACTAGAAAATCAAGAATATTATTTTTATCAGGAATTAATTGTTATCACTGTGCAGGTATTTGTTTTTCACTACAAATGATTCCCTTTGATAAAAGAAGCAAGCCTGTTTGGACCTTTATTTTGGTTATTTAGAATTACTGTATTACTTCAAATATTACTAGTCTGCTTCAAAGCCCATAACTCAAACTTTTAATTCTGTGGCCTAGCCCCTGGATGGACTGAATTAATCAAATTTGGTTAATTGAAGCTTCATGTTTTCTTCTAGAAACCTCCCAGGATGAGCTAGGTTGTCTTCTAGAGGGCTAGACCAGTATTTCCACAAAAAGGGTAACCATCTGAATTGGGCTTTGCCATGTTCTCTCTTTGCCTGTTATATTCCTACATTCTTAGAGGCAGTGGCTGTGTTGTCTGGTTTTTTGTTTGCTTTAAAAGGCTTTCAGTGATAGACAATAGTAGGGTCATCCAGACATGGCCTGCTGGGAAAAAAAAAAAGAAAGAAAGAAACTGCGGCATCTGCAGTTCTGCAGTGCTGCCCCCGTCAGCTTTAGTCTACAGAGCCTCAGTGGACCTGCAGGTGGGAGTCGAAGAGGAGATCAGACAACTGAGAGTGCTATTTCCTGCCCCTTTGAGACCTAAAGCTTAGGTGGGGCTCACAGCTCACCTGCAGATCCTGAAGTCATGAAGCCACAGAGCTGCCTCTCGTTCTCTCTAACAGTCTTCACCATGCTGACCAAGGTGAAAAACCTCCCTCTCCAAGAGATGTTCCGCCATTGTTTTCTTGCCCTCTCACCCCACCCCACCCCTTTCACTGCAGTAATGGGAGGCTGTTCTCTTGTGCTTCAGAGATGAGCAGTAGGCCCATTTTCCTTGGCAAGCTTGGCACCAAGAGGCAGAGGAAGGCTCCACTAAAGTCATATTTTCTCTACCCCAGAGAGCTGACAGCCTATTTGAGGAGAGAAAGTGTATTAAACTTTTGAAAGGGTAAAAAATGATTGAAAGTGACATAGTGAGGGCACAAATGGTGTATGAGTCCAAGTCGGCAAGAGAAATAATTCTGAAGAGCTAAGGTTGTTGTCTTCAAAAGCCGAATGCAGCCCCCTCTTTATCCAAAAGCTTTTCTGTTTCTGATACAGGATGATTCTGGTTCCTGCACAGCCTCTTCACTGTCATTCGAGTCCCAGCTCTGCCAAAGGTGTCTAAGGACATTCTTGGAGGGTACTCAGGGCCCCGGTGAAGCTTTCCTTGAAGGACCTTGCTGAGCAATCAAGAGCATTGTTGGTTAATTCTCTCTAGGGAGATGAGCCAAGTCTGCCCTCTTCTCTCCAATATGAGATTGGAGTGCAGCCTAATTAAATAGCAGGAGGAGTCTGGCCTCTTGGAGAATGGGGGTGGCAGTGGCTGCATATAAATCTATAGCTCAATAGATCCATTTCTGAAATTAGAATTCAAGGAAAAAGCTACATTTGTTCTTTTTTTTTTTCTTTTAGCTCTTACATCTGTTTTTTTTTTTTCCTGCCCCTTTCTACTGCCACTGGATTGCTGTCATCCAGGCCACCATTATAGCTCCTTTACAGAAATAAATTTAAGCTAGTGGTACATCAAGATCACTTGGAGACTTTAAAAAAGAATTTCAGGCCCCTCCCAAAGACTGGGAATCAGTAGTTTGCATTTTCCGTAAAAGTGCTGCATCCTGTTGGTCCTCAGACTGATTTGGGCGGTGCACTGACCTAACCCACATTTTCTAGTGCAAGGCAGCTAGCTAACAGAAATACATAAAATACCAAATTTTAAGTGTAGTGGGCGAAAAAATACAAATGCAGGGGCAAAGTGAAGACGGGAGTAAGAATAAGGAACGCACAGTAACCTACAGTGGACCACATATAAAAATTGTCCCTTCCCACCTAAGCGCGATCAGGAATTCCGAATGGCCGCTTCAGTTCAGTCAGACTGTGCTACACCACTTCTTAGGCGCTCAGGGCCCCCTAATTTGATGAAATCCACAGCCTTGTTTGTTGCTCCCCTTCTCCACTATGGAGGCAAAGGTAGCCAGCTCTTTCTCTTCCTTACAACCCAGGGGAAGAAGCTCAGCACCTGTCTTAGCGGCTTCAAGAGAGACCCCAGCTGGAGCTGGGCGTGCCTGTCTCCCATCCCCTCAGGCTAAGCCAGCAGCAGCTGCATGGTTGGGGGAGGAGGGCAGACTGCGGCGCTCGGCTCCGATTTCCAGCTGGAGGCCATCTTTGGCAGGGCTTTTGAAGGGCAATGCAAGACTCAGGCTGGTGTAGGGAGGAGAGAGCAAACAAAGAGGCCAGGCGTTGAAGAGCAATGGTCAGCCATCAGCACAGTTCCTTCTGAAATGGGCAAAGTCATGGTTTTTTAATCTGCTCTGATCCATAAATGGTCATATGAAATGTGTAACATGAACGTTAAAGGAAATCTCATCTATCTAGAACTCAGCTACCCAATAACCTCTTAATTCAGAATACACAGCTGTGAAGCAAAAATAAGTTTTGAAAAAGTACCTAATTAACCTGCGATGAGATACATCATCTATCTCTAAATCACATTCAGATGGTGGCTCCACTGATGCCCCCAGCCTATTATGTTTACCTTACATGGTTTCAGAATGCTTTGTTATTTGGTTTTCACTGCAGCAAGACAGAGGGGAAGGGGGACCACTGGAGTCAGGCATTGTCAAGAATGAGTAGCATCAGGTCAGCTCAACTTTCAGGACAAAGAAAACCAATAAGCTACAAACAACTAATTCAAATACTGCTCTTTGGGGCCATTTAGGGTAGAAATAAATAGTCCAAGACACTTCAATTAACCTAAAAGATAAAAGACATCACTGAATTATAAAAAATCATTAAGGAAGCGATGTGGCTCAACCAGTTGGGTGCCCACCGACCACATGGGAGGTCCTGGGTTCGGTCCCGGTGCCTCCTAAAGAAGATGAGCAGATGCCGCACTGCTGCAATGAACAGATGCCTGAAATGAGCAGATGCCACAAGCCAGCAGACACCTCAGCCCACTGGGAGCCAGTGTGGCTCAGGCCTTTGGGCACTCACCTCCCACCTGGGAGGTCCTGCGTTTGGTTCCCGGTGCCTCCTGGAGAAGGCGAGCAGACAATGAGCAGACAGATGAGAGAACCATGGGGGGAGGGGGGGAGTGAAAAAATAAAATAAGTAAAATAAATAAATCTTTTAAAAAATCATTAATCATTGTCATAACCTTTAATTGCTGAGAAAAAAAAATTACATTATGTTTAGTGTCCTAAATAAAAGTGGTACAACCATTTGGAAAGGTTTTTGTTCAAAATTACTTTTTAAAAATTTGGTGCTTTAAGGGATTTACTTCCAGCTATCCAATATTAAAGTTTTATTAAACATTGGTTTTTTAGTTCTCTAGGAGTATAGGGAGGGTTTGTGACTCATCTATCCATATCATTAAAAGGGTAAAGAATCACTTGGTATGATATTAGCAATAATAAAAATTACTGATATTTATTGAGTACTTCCTATGTGCCAAGTGCTGTATCTAATTTAATAGATAATGGACTTGTCATATAATAATATGTGCATTAAATTGGAATCCTAATTTGAGGATCTCAGAATATCTTAAAAAAGAATAAGCACTATCATTTTCCGTGTGCAGATATAAAGGTTTGAAGAAACTAAAATATAGGAAACTGAGGTATGTTAGATGCTTGTGGCAAGGCAAGAAATGCAACCCAAAGATCCTGATGAATTCCTCCTCTTTTTCTCATATAACAATTTTCCTGCTGCTTTGTGTAATTATATTTTCCCCTCTTTCTCCTTTTTCCCCTCATCTAGACACCCTTCCCAGTTACCACAGTGGTATTGATTCTCTTAACCTTAATCCATTACTAGCAGCTTGTTTGTAGGTTAGTGTAACCTTGAATAGCAACCATCAAGGAAAATTTCTTGGTAAAAACTCTTTTAAACCACCATGATCTCTTAACGTACTTGGGACTATTTCCATCACTGTCCAGTGTAATAGGTATTTTCCCCATTGCCTATCATTCCTTGCTCTGTATCTATCAGTCAGTTGTCTCTTCTTTGCTGTATTCTTGTCAATATTTATAGAACAGGTGGGTGGCATGAATTTTAATTCTTTCTGCAGATTCTCTTGATTTGCAAGTTTACACCCCCTGATGTATCAGCGCTGCCTTTCAACATCGCTGAATCTAGGCCCACACAAAGGGAGTTACAAAAATCTTTTGAAGATTCTGATATGTTTACTGCATCACTATTTCATAGAAATAATTCTTATTCACTATTGATCTTCATGTCTATAAAATTGCAGCTGAACTATGTGGGTTATTTGCTCACACCTTTTCAGGTCACAAGAAAAGAAGTGCTTATGTAGTATCATTCATTCTTCACCAATTATTTATTGAGTACTGAGCTTCTACTGTGTGCATTGTGCTAGGGCTTCCAGTGGTGAACTAAACAGAAAGGGTCTTTGCTTCCATGTTAATTACATTCTAAAGCAATAGTTCTCAATCTGGCACACTTTTGTCCCCTAGGGGATATTTGCCAATGTCTGGAGACATTTTTTGGTTATCACAATAATGCACAGGACAGCCCCCAACAACAAAGAATTATCTATGTCAAAATGTCAATAGTGGGAATCCGATGTGGCTCAAGCGATTGGGCTCCCGTCTACTATATAGGAGGTCCAGTGTTCGATTCCCAGGGCCTCCTGGTGAAAAGCAAGCTGGCCCACACAGCGAGCTGGCCCGAGTGGAGAGCTGGCTCGCACAGAGTGCTGACGCACACAGTGTGCTGGCCCGCACAGGAGTGCTGGCCTGTGCAGGAGTGCTGGCCCACGTGGAGAGCTGGCACAGCAAGATGACACAACAAAAAGAGAGACACAGAAGAGAGACAATAAGAGGCACAGCAGACCAGGGAGCTGAGGTGGCGCAAGAGATTGAGCAGCCTCTCTCCACTCCAGAAGGTCCCAGGATTGGTTCCCAGTGCTGGCTAAAGAGAAGACAAGTAGACACAGAAGAACACACAGAGAGCAGATAGCAAGTGCAAAACAACGAAGAAGGAGAAATAAATAAATAAATAAATCTTTAAAAAAAAATGTCAATAGTAGGGGGGAAGTGGATGTGGCTCAAGCAATTGAGCTCCCCCCTACCACATGGGAGGTCCCAGGTTTGGTGCCTTCTAAAGAAGAGCAAGACAGTGAGCTGGCACGGTGAGTTGACGCAACAAGAGACACAAAGAGGAAAACATAATGAGAGACACAACAAAGCAGGGAGTGAAGGTGGCTCAAGCAATTAGGTACCTCCCTCCCACATGGGAACTCCTGGGTTTGGTTCCCAGTGCCTCCTAAAAGGAAGACAAACAGACACAGCCAGCACAAACAACAAGGGTGGGGGGGAGAAATAAATAAATAGTATCTTTAATGTCAATAGTAGGGAGCGGATATGGCTCAAGTGGTTGGGGTTGAGCACCTGCTTCCCACATGGGAGGTCCTGGGTTCGGTCCCTGGTGCTTCCTAAAAATAAGGAAACAACAAGCAAAACAAATGAAAAGACCAACTCAGGCAAAGATGTGGCTCAGTGGTGGAGCATAACTTCCCACATATGAGGTCCCAGGTTCAATCCCCCAGGCTGGTACCTCAAAAAAAAAAAAGTCAAAAGTGCCAAGGTTGAGAAAACCCCATTATAGAGGAAGGCAACAGAAAGTAAACTAGTAAACTAATAAATGAAGAAGATAATTTCAGATAATGATAAGAACTAAAAGCAGGGTGGCCATTTTTTGTAATTTGACCTCCCATTGTGTGTTTGTGTGCCTTTTTCTAATTTTGCATAAAGTCCCTGAATGGGCCAGTGGTTGCCCTGACGTGGGAAGAGGGTATCTTAAGTTGGATGCAAAGGAAGACCTGTCTGAGGAGAGGACATTTGAGCTGAGTCTTATATGACAAGGAGCTGGCCATGTAAAGATCCACTACAGAACATTCCAAAGGACCTGAACTAGCAATGAACTCAGTATTTTAAGGAATGAAAGAAAAAGCCACAGTGACAGAAACATGAGTAAGAGAAGAGTATGGCTTTGCTGAAGAGTTTGGATTTTATTCCAGAGCCACTGGAAGTTTTTAAGCAGGTGAGCAACTGGATCTGGTTTGTTTATAAAATATCCTGGCTGCTCAAGAATCACAAATTTAAAGCTGTTTTTCTTCCATGCCTGGCTTTGCATCTGCAAGAATTTGGAACAAAACTCTTACATGAACCTGGTTTCTTTTTTTGGAATCCAGTTTACCGTTTAGATTAAAAAAATATATTCTGTGGAGTATTTCTGCTTCTTCCTTATTTGTCATGTAAAATGCTTTCAGTGCAGTGACTGAGTAGCAGACTTCAGGGAACCCATCAAAATGAATGAAGGCATGGAATAGAGGCTGTACTCTTTGTGCTTTCCACAGTTGGAATTTCCTGAATCTAAGCCCCTAAAATGAGGCTCTGGGTTTTGGAAAGGACATGCAACAAGAGGGCTATTCAACAGCAACACAAGCAGCAAGGGAGGGAAGGTAAGTTAAAAAAAAAAAAAAAAAAAAAATCCCCGGTGTTCAGTTGAGAACCATGTGGCCTGTGGTAGAAGTAAGTTCCCAACCTTCCCAACCATGCATCAGAATCTCCTGGGGATCTTTGTGAAAAAAATGTAGATGTTGGGACTCCACTGTAGAACAAATAAATCAGAATCCAGGATGGGGGCATTAGTATTTTATAAGTTCCTTAGGTGGTTTCAATGTACAGTCAGGGCTGAGAATCCTTGTCTTATGGAAAGCTCAGTGAATTTCAGCTGGTTTGGCTTAAATATTTTGGATGTGTCACTTTTCAGGACAGCATTGGGCAGCTGGAGAATGATTTGAGGAACACCAAGAGTGAGATGGCGCGCCACCTTCGGGAATACCAGGATTTGCTCAATGTCAAAATGGCTCTTGACATTGAGATAGCAGCTTACAGGTAATTCAAAGGGAATGCTCACCTAAGCAGATGCAGTTACCCGGGGCAATGCTACCCAAATAAGTGGCTCTATTTTCTTCAGTGTCTGATATGTAAGGCGGGGTGGGGATCACTGGCACCATCCATGTGAGCTGATCCTGCTATCCCTCTACTTGGATATATCCTAGCTTCACCTTACTAATCCTGGAGTACTCCTACAAGTATTTAAGGTGAAGATGTGAGTTGAAAGAGGTTGAACTAAAGCTCATCAGATTCTAACTTTAAAAGTAGGGTTTATACAACATAGAAAGTCCTAATGGGTAAGGTCTCACCCCGGACGCTTATTCACGGCAATGTTCAGTTGAACATTTACCTTTAAAAAAAAAAAAAAGTAATAGCAACAGCTACTCTTTTTTGAATGACTTCCATGTGCCAGGCACTATATTAGATACTTCATAGAAATTTTCTAGATATCAGGTCCTATTGTTCCCATTTTGCAGTTAAGGAAACCAAAGCAAAACTGTGTAACTTGCCCAGAGACACAGTGCTGATAAATGGCAGAGCTCAGGTTCAACCCCCGATCTGTCTGAGTCTTTTTTCTTTTTTTTCTTTACACTACCTGTGCTACTTCAAAACAAAGTTCCAAGAGGATAATGAAAACTATGAGAGTTTTGAGAAACTCTATTTTATTGGGGTATTGGGGCAGCTATTTATGGTGCTGTACAGGCCAGGCTGAGAAAAAGTCTGAATTGTCTCTGAAACAATTTCATTCACTGGTTATTTGTTACTGCTGGTTCCATTCCCTTTGTTCCCCTATTTTGAAAAGGCACAGATCTCAAGTTCAAGGTGAATGATGCAGTTCCTTCCTGTTTTGTGAACGTCTCACCTCCTTATCCCTGTTGCAGCTAAAGTGTTAATTAGCAAAATTACTTCTCCCTAGAGAAGTAATTTAGAATCTTCCTTATAGATTCTAAGTGCCAAACAATGGGTGTGATGGTGGCCAAGGGAAGTTGTAAATTTTCTTTCTTGAATATATTTGTGAACAAGATAGGTTTCCCTTTGACAGTGCTTTAATACAGTTGATGCTGAAGACAGTGTGTGTACTAGATGAACTCCAATTCTTTGAGCCTTTGAATTAAATAGTTATTAGTCTCAAGTTGAAGAAACTGCAAAGTCCTATGGACTCTTTCTAAAATGAATAGGGACTGGAAGTTTAAGTTCTTTAAAACAAAGTTGCAGGTTGACTTCCTGAAATTTTTCTCTGTTGGATTTACAGGAAACTACTGGAAGGTGAAGAGACACGTTTCAGCACCAGTGGGTTAAGCATTTCAGGCCTGAATCCACTTCCTAATCCAAGCTTTCTGCTCCCACCTAGAATCCTCAGTTCTACAACTTCCAAAGTCTCATCTACTGGGCTATCACTTAAAAAAGAGGAGGAAGAGGAGGAGGAGGCTTCTAAAATAACCTCTAAGAAAAGCTCCCAGATAGGGGAAAGTTTTGAAGAAATATTGGAGGAGACAGTAATATCTACTAAGAAAACCGATAAATCAAATATAGAAGAAAGCACCATTTCAAGCAAAAAAATTTAATTTTCTTGCTTAAAAAAAGTTAATGCTTAAGAGGGAATAATATGCATTTGACTTGTTAAACAGCCTATTCCTGAACTAAAACACCTGCCACCACTATAAAATGTCTTCAAAGGCTTCAGTCTCATAGTTAGTGTTAAATACTTTCTTTAATAAGAGAACCACCCCTTAGATTGGAGCAAACATCTGTCCTGGAGAAATCACAGAGGAGTTATCTAAGAATACAGCCTTCTCACCTAAAGCTCAGGCTTCACAGCAATAGATGATTCAGGTGCAGAGGAAGCACAAACTAAGGTGCTAAGTCTGTGATCAGTGTCCTTTGCTGTGACTGGAAATTAAAACCTACCTTCACTCACTATACTTAGTCATTACCCAGCTATATAGTCTCACACTAGGTACCTTAACATAGGATCACTGCCAAAGACAAACCAATGGACCATATCTGTTCCTGCTTTGATAGACCTGTTTCACAAACGATAGGTGTTTGCTTAATGGACACTTTCCCTCCTATTCCCTCTCAATTCCTTTTCTTCCATCCAGGAAAAAAAAAAAGGCTAGTGTAGTATTCTTCCCTTTTAAACATACTTAGGTTCTTCTCAAAGGAGCTTACTCCCTTGAGCTCTCCTTGCTCAGTGGGTAAAATTAGGTGCATGTTGACCATTTCTATGATTCCTGTAATGACTTATCCCTTTCCATTTCATATCCTTCCAATTTTGTAGTTTTAAAAAAAAATGGCAGTGATGACTTTTAAGGGTTGCCCTTATCAAAATACTGAAAAAAGAGTCCCTAGATTTTAGGCTTTCAGCTTATTCAAGTTCATTTAATTAGGGAAAGAAAATCACTTAAATAGAAATATAGCTTTTCACCTTAACTTTAGGAGCACAGTAATAGTTATCCCAAGCTGTGATTAAGCTGACCTTAGATTTAGTAGTATAAGCTAGAAGAGGTGAGTATTTCTATGAATGGAAAAAGCCAAGGTCTCATCTGTCAGTTAATTTGTGGTGATTTAGAATTAGCTTTTTCACCCTTAGACATAATCCACATTTTCCCCTTCCTACTAGACTAGGTCCTAAAGAGGCCTTGTTTTCATTCTCCTCTGCCTTTTAAGAGTGCTAAATATAGAATATTTTATCACCAGAACATGATGCTACTGTCCAAAAGTAAAAGAAATGACTTCTGGTCAACCAACACCACCAGCAGGTATAAAAAGTAAATCTGTTTTCTAAAAGAGTCTCCCCCAACAGTTTCCATATTGCAGCACAGTTGGTGTGGTTTCCTTTCCCTGGAGAGGAAGAGGCACTCAGAACAGAAAAAGGGGTTCATGCCCCTACTCCCTTGCTGGGAAGTAGATTCTGGAGAGTCAACTTTTCATCTGCCCAACTGTGGAGCATCTGTATTGCCTAGTTGTCTGTATGTGCCAGATTTTATACAGGATTTATTCTCTGTCAACTGTCACTTCCACCAGAGCTTAAGAGCTTCCCATGTCTCTCTTACACATCACTGAGAGCTCTGGGGTGATAAGGACATGAAGCTTTTACTGAACTTTCTTATTCTAGCATATGCCTCATTAGTTCAAGAAACTTAAAAGATACTTTTCCTTCTCCCTTTCCCCATCCCTGTCTTTACTTCTCACACTTACTGTAAGGCATTAGTAAAGTAAGAATTAAAAGTCACATAAATCCCACCAACATGATCTGTGTCTGTGGTTTCTGCTGTTTCATTGCAAGATGAGCTATTTTGGTTCAGTGAGACAACTGTACCCCAAGTAATTCAGAAAGCGTATGTTCTCTGGTCTGTTCATCCACATTTAACTTTTCTTGTGCTGAAGTCTTGGGAATTTAGCCTGCATTTGTTTCAGACTGGCTGATCAGCAACACATGGAGCACTAGGTGGACAATCTCATGGCAAGGAGTGGGGAAATAATCCAATGATGAAAGACCATGCATTCTGTGCCTGGACAATGATTTTACTATTGTACCTGTGGTAAGCATTTCTGAGGATGACTTGGCAGAATGCACAAGATGAAAAGTCCTTCAAAATAATAAGAATCTTTCTTTGGAAATGGGGATATACCTCTCCAGAACCCAGATGTTTAGGTAGAGCATGGACAGCAGTAATGGAATTTTCCTTTAATGGAGTGGTTCTTAACCTTTTTTGGGGTACAGATCATATGGAGAAAGCTATGGACCCTTTCCTGGAAAAATATACAAGCACATATAGAAAACTTTGGACAGATTCAGGGGGTTTGCAAACCCTCTAGGATCTATGACTCCCTAGTTCCAGAATTTCATGGAATTCCGTGTTGAGATTCCCTAATACCATGCCAGGTGCTAGGATAGAGACTTTAAATGAGGGAAGATATGGATGCAACTCACAGCTGATGCAGGTGATGAAGCTGGGGCTTGCTGAATCCTCCGTGATAGTTATTCCCTTCAATCCAACTGGGTATGGGGCACTTGTATGCCACTCAGATACATTGATGGTACAGCTGGTGAAACAAGATCTGTCAGTCTTTCACTAACAATTTAGTTTTATAGTAATCCAAACACCTTTTAGAGCCTATTAAGGTACGATAGTCTCATCAATACATGGGTTTGCAATAAAGATAGTTGCTGCTTCTAAGAATTCTATTTGGCTTATGGGTCCTCTATGCAAAATGAGGGTCCTTTTATTTCATTTATATAATCTCTGGCTATGACTAATTGGAATTTCTCCTATTTTCAATGAGCCACCACTAATTCCCATGAAATCATTTATAAAAGAAAGACATTAAAAGTATCTTACAGAGCTCATAAATTATTGAAATCAGAACTATAGATAACATGGAAAACGTTCAAAATGATAAAGCAGGAAGGAGAAAGGAAGGGAAGTGAGCAATGTCAACTGCTATGACAGAATAGGATGACAAAATGAGTCTGGGATTGTGGGAAAGTTTGTCTGCAAAGCATGTGTGTTTTTTTTTTGTTTTTTTTTTTTTAAA
>JAQZBX010025807.1:0-29305 GCA_029593785.1 Cabassous unicinctus | reverse complement strand
TTTATTTTATTTTTTTTACATTTTTTTTATTGTGGGTAAAAACCAAATTTTTCACAATACATACAAATATTTGTAAAATGATATATAAATATATATGCATATATGTGCATTTGTTTACATAAATGTTATTAAAAAATACATATATATGCATTTTTAAAGGTGCTAAGATTACCTAAATATTACTCAGAAATTAGAGGGATTCCCATGTTCCCCACCTCTCACACCTCCAACAACATCCCACACCACCATCCTTCATTCGTGTGACACAACCACCGCAATGGATATACACATCCTGGGGCCTTGCCACCAAGCATGGATGACAGTTCACATCAGATCACACTCTCTTCAACACAGTTCTGCATAGTATATGCTGATGGAAAATGGCCTATATCCGTGAACGCAACGCCACTTAGGACAACCAAGTCCCAAAAAAGCCCCTGTATTTCAACTGCCCCTCCTCTCTCTGCCCCAAAAACGTCCAGTGGCAACCAGCTCCATCTCCCTGTTACAATTTCTTCCATTGCTTGAATCATAATATGTCTACAACAGAACACCACCAAGTCCACTCTAGGCCACAGCTCCTCCCCCAATTCTGAGGGGACTGGGATGGTGATGTCCACTCCACCTCCAAGTAAGAGAGGGCTTATATCCTGCATATATGGTGGATGGGTTTATACTGCCTGCAGCTGCAGGCCCTCTCCATTCCCTGGGATGGCCGTTGCCCATCATCTTCTCCTCGCCAGGCCACTTGGATGAGTCCTTTGAGCTGTAGGGTAGGAGCTGCAGCTCCACTGAGATTCCAGGCACAGCTGGCACATAGGTAGGCCAGAGGCTTCAGTCTCTGGAAGTACACCTAACAACTCCAGTATCACATATAGGTTTGAATAGAAGGGACTGATGGACCATGTGTAGGGAGGACTTATTTGAGTCCAACTCTGTCACTCTCATGAGCACAGATTCCAATGAAGAGCCCACTTTAGGCATCAATCTCTGGGACTATCCCCACTTATATAGGACCTGGGGGTTTCCAGAGCCCTCAGGGGTCCCTCTGTGTGGGGTGATAACCACTTTGGTGTTCTATGAGATCCTACTGAGTTGTGCATAAGCATTACCTCTGGGATGACCTCCCGACCCTCTTTGAAGTCTCTTAGCCACGTGAACTCATTTTTCTTTACCTTTTCCTCCTTTTATTCAAGGTTTTTTTCCCAATCGTGTTGCCCATTGGCACTTGGTATTAATCCCTTGTTGCCAGGGAGGCTCATCCACAGGAGTCATGTCCCACGTTGGGGGGATGGTAATGCATTCATATGTTGAGTTTGGCTTAGAGAGAGGCCACATTTGAGCAACAAGGAGGCTCTCAGGTGGCAACCCTTAGGCACTCCATAACAGTAGGCTAAGTTTCAATTAGAAGAGCAAATACTCATAAGGCTAGTTCTCAATAACAAGAACCCATCAGTGGGCCATCCTCTTTTGCCAGACATGGCCTCTGCACTCAGGGGACTGTTGCTGTTCCCTTGGGGAATATAGCAGAGCTCTCCAGGCTGGGAATTCAGATTCCCTCATTTATTGAGTAATTGTCTACCCACAGTGACCATGCCCCATCCCTTGATCATTTGAACAATTTTATATATCTTTCATGTATATTCAGATGGACTTACTCCCATGAATCCCCTATCCCAGATAACCCCCACCAATAATCCACTGCAGCTCCCCTTGTAACCTTTCTGTGATCTAAACCTTCCCTGCATATGAAGCCCATATAATAACAAAATACAATTAATAGGAAAAAGAAATAATAATGATAAGCTTAAATGCAAGAGATAAGTACAAGGAAAATCAGAAGAAGAAAAAAAGAAACTAAACTAAAAACAAAATATAATTAGCGGATTGGGACATTTGAAAAAGCGGGAAAAAAAACAAAAAGAAATCCTTTTTTAAAAGAAATTATTCTTTTTTCCTTTTATCACTGTATTATCAGATGTCCAGTGTACCGTGACACCTTCCCCCTCTCATTCCCCAGTGTTTCCCAAATTTTGATTTAAATTTCAAAGATGTTTTAGCTCACAGCAAAGTCACACAGGGAATACTAGAGACTCCCACCTACCCAAACTCCCTCCCCCTTCCCCACCCCATATTAAAACCTTTTTTTTGGGGGGGGGATTTTAGCATTCTTATAACTGTTATACAGATAGTAAGATATAACAACTAAAAATTATCAGTGGTTTACAGTATGGTTTACAATTTAGACTCTACAGTTTATTAATTTTTGATGATACTTACTATGTCCTGTGCCCATTACTGTAAGGTAATGAAGAATATTTCCCATGACCACTAAATACCCCTTTGATCTTTTCTGTTCCTTCCTCCCCACCCCCTGGGGCATATGACTCTTCCCTGTCTTGGCTCATGGGATGACAAGATTCATAGTTACATGCCCTGGGTATTCTAATCTGCCCTTCCTAATCTACCCAACTGTTAATCCTGCACCACCAAATCCTCCCCACCTGTCCTATCCTTCAATATGTAACTATACTCTTTCAATTTACCATAGATTATGCCCATATGGGTGATGGTTTGCAACCTACCCTTCTCTCTATCTCTCCCTTGTTAGCCTATCTTTCACTCTGTCTTTCTCAGAAACTGTTAACTTTCCTCAATTCAAATGAATGAGGTCATAAACTGTTCATCCTTCAATGCCTGGCTTGCTTCACTCAACATAAGGTCTTCAAGATTCATTCATGTTATTCCATGTGTTAGCACTTTATTCCTTCTAACAACTGAGTAATATTCCATTGTATATATGTACCACATTTTGCTTATCCATTCATTTGTTGATGGACACCAGGGATGATTCCAAATTTTGGCAATTGTGAACAATGCCATTATGAACATTGGTGTGCATATATCTGTTCGTGTCTTTCCTTTCAATTCTTCTGGGTATATACCCAGGAGTGGAATTGCTGGATCATAGGAAAGATCTATTGTTAGTTTTCTGAGGAATTGTCAAATTGTCCTCCACAGTGGCTGGACCATTCCACAATCCCACCAGCAGTGGATGAGGGTTCCTATTCCTCCACATCCTCTCCAACACTTATATTCTGCTGTTTTTTTAATAGCTGGCATTCTGATGGGTGTAAGATGGTATCTCATTGTGGTTTTGATTTGCATTTCCCTAATAGCTAGTGATGTCAAGCATTTTTTCATGTGCTTTTTAGCCATTTGTATTTCTTCCTTGGAGAAGTGTCTTTTCAGGTCACTTGCGCATTTTTTAAATGGGTTGTTTATCTTTTTATTTTCGAGGTGTAGGATTTCTTTATATATGCAGGATATTAGGCTCCTATCAGATATATGGTTGCCAAATATTTTCTCCTATTGGGTAGGCTGCCTTTTTATTTTCTTAATTATATCCTTTGAGGTGCATAAGTTTTTAATTTTGAAGAAATTCCATTTATCTATTTTTTCTCTTGCTGCTCATGGTTTGGCTGTGAATTTCATGAAACCATTTTCTATTACAAGGTCCTGTAGATGCTTCCGTACATTATCTTCCAGGGTCTTTATGGTTTGGGCTCTTATATTTAGATCTTTGATCCATCTGGACTTGATTTTTGTATAAGGTGTGAGATGGTATCCTTCTCTCATTGTTTTGGATATGGATATCCAGTTCTTCAAGCACCACTTGTTAAAGAGGCCATTCTCTCCCAACTGAGTGGGCTTGGTGGCATTGTCGAATGTCAGATGACAGTATATGCGAGTAGCTATATCAGAACTCTAAATTCGGTTCCATTGGTCAGTAGGTCTATTCTTGTGCCAAATCCATGTGGTTTTGATCACTGTAGCTTTGTAGTATGTTTTAAGGTATGGTAATGTGATACCTCCAACTTCATTTTTCTTTTTCAAGATGTCTTTGGCAATTCGGGGCCTCTTACCTCTCCAAATATATTTTGTGGTTAGTTTTCTCAGTTCCTTAAAAAATATACTGTTAATTTTTATTGGGATTGCATTAAATCTGTAGATTAGTTTGGGTAAGATAGACATCTTGATGATGTTTAGTCTTCCTATCCATGAACAGGGAATATGTTTCCATTTATTTAAGTCTTCTTTGATTTCCTTTAACTGTGTTGTGTAGTTTTCTGTATATAAGTCCTTTACATCTTTAGTTAAATTTATTCCTAGGTATTTGTTTCTTTTAGTTACTATTGTAAATGTTATTTTTTTCTTGATTTCCTCCTCAGATTGCTCATTATTGGTGTACAGAAATGCTACTGATTTTTGAGCATTGATCTTGTAGCCTGCAACATTACTGAAGTCATTTATATGTTCTAGAAGCTTTTTGTAGATTTCTCAGGGCTTTCTATGTATAGGATCAAGTCATCTGCGAATAATGAAATTTTCACTTCTTCCTTTCCAATCTGGATGCCTTTTATGTCCTTTTCTTCCCTCAGTGCTCGGGCAAGTACTTCTAAGACAATGTTAAATAGGAGTGGTGATAGAGGGCATCCTTGTCTTGTTCCCAGTCTCAGTGGGAAGGCTTTTATGATTTCACCATTGAAAATGATGTTGGCTTTGGGTTTTTCATATATACCATTTATCATATTCAGAAACATCCTTCTATTCCTATCTTTTGTAGTATTTTTATCAGGAAAGGGTGCTGTATTTTCTCGAATGCTTTTTCCGCGTCTATAGAGATGATCATGTCACTTTTTTCTTTCAATCTGTTTATGTGGTGTATTACATTGATTGATTTTCTTATAATGAACCATCCTTGCATACCCGGGATGAAACCCACTTGGTCATGGTGTATAATCCTTTTGATATGTTGTTGAATGTGATTAGCAAGTACTTTGTTGAGGACTTTAGCATCTAGGTTCTTTAGAGAAATTGGTCTGTAATTTTCCTTTCTGGTGGTATCTTTGTTTGGTTTTGGTATTAGGGTAATATTAGCATCGTAGAATGAGTTAGGCAATATTCCTTCTACTTCTATTTTTGGAAGCGTTTAAGCAGAATTACTGTTAGCTCTTTCCGGAATGTTTGCTAGAATTCAGCTGTGAAAACATCTGGTCCCGGGCACTTCTTAGTTGGGAGGTTTTTGATGACTGAGTCTATCTCTTTACTTGTAATTGGACTGTTGAGTTCATCAATTTCTTTTTTCATCAATGTAGGCTGTTTGTGAGTTTCTAGAAACTTGTCCATTTCCTCTAAATTATCATTCTTGTTGGCATATAATTTTTCAAAGAATCCTCTTATGATACTCTGTATTTCTGTGGGGCAGTAGTGATATCGCCTTGCTCATTCCTTATTTTGTGTATTTGAATCTGTTCTCTCTTTTTCCTTGTTAGTCTGGCTAAGGGTTTGTCAATTTTATTGATATCCTTGAAGAACAAGCTTTTCATTTTGTTTATTGTTTCTAGTACTTTCTTATTCTCTATTTCATTTAGTTCTGCTCGAATCTTTGTTATTTCCTTCTTTCTACTTCCTTGTGGTTTAGTTTGCTGTTGTTTTTCCAATTCCTCCAAGTGTGCAGTTAGGTCTTCAGTTTTAGATCTTTCTTCTTTTTTAATATATGAATTTATGGCTTTGAACTTCCCTCTCAGGACTGCTTTCGCTCCATCCCATAGGTTTTGATATATTGTGTTGTCATTTTCATTAGTTTCAAGGTAGTTGTTGATTTCTTTTGAGATTTCCTCCTTGACCCACTGTTTGTGTAAGACTGTGTTGTTAACTTCCATACCCTTGTGCCTAACCTGTTTCTCTGGCCCTTAGTGACTTCCAATTTCATTCCATTGTGGTCAGAGAAATTACTTTGTATAATCTCAATCTTTTTGAATTCATTGAGAGTTGTTCTGTGGCCTAGCATGTGGTCTATCTTGGAATATGTTCCATGTGCACTTGAGAAGAATGTAAATCCTGCTGTATTTGGTTGTAGTGTTCTGTATATGTCTATTAAGTCCAGGTCCTCTAATGTATTGTTGAGAGCTTTTGTTTCATTTGTGATTCTCTGTCTAGATGTTCTGTCTAATGATGATAATGGTGTGTTAAAGTCCCCTGCTATAATTGTAGAGGCATTTATTTCTCCACTTAGTTTTACCAAGGTTTGCTTCATGTACTTTGAGGCACCCCGATTAGGTGCATATATGTTTATGATTGTTCTCTCTTCTTGAGAGATTACCCCTTTCAGTAATACATAGTGTCCATTTTTGTCTCTTATGATAGTTTTGCATTTAAAGTCTATTTTGTCTGATATTAGAATAGCTACTCCTGCCGTTTTTGGCTATTGTTACCTTGTAAAATGGTTTTCCAGCCATTATCTTTAAGCCTCCTTGAATCCCTGGGTCAAAGTTGGGTTTCTTGTAGACAGCATATAGATGAATCATAATTCCTTATCCATTCTGCCAATCTGTGTCTCTTGATAGGTGAATTTAGTCCATTAACATTCAGTGTTATTACCCATAACGAACTTCTTACTTCAGCCATTTTTCTTTGAGTTAATGTATGTCACATGTTGTTTTGTTTTGTTTTGTTTTTGTCTTGTTAGTTGCTTTAAACTCTCCTCCAACTCTCTCTCCCTTGTTTTTTCCTTTCAACTTGTAGAACTTCCTTTAGTGTTTCTTGAAGTGCAGGTTTCTTATTGACATACTCTCTTAATTTCTGTTTATCTGTAAATATTTTAAACTGTCCATCATTTTTGAATGCCAGTTTTGCTGGGTAGAGAATTCGTGGATGGAAATTATTTTCTTTTAGTATTTTGACTATGTCATACCACTGTCTTCTTGCCTCCATGGTTTCAGCTGAGAAACCATGTTCACAATGTTATTGTGCTTCCCTTTTATGTGATGGTTCTCTTTTATCTTGCTGCTTTTGAGTATTTTCTCTTTGTCTTGTGCATTGGACATTTTTACAAGTATATGTCTTGGAGTTGGCCTGTTGGGATTTATATTGTTTGGGGTGCGCTATGCTTCCTGGATCTGCACATCCATCTTTCTCAATAGGGTTGGGACGTTTTCAGCCATTATTTCCTTCAACATTTCTTCTGTTCCCTTTCCCTTCTCTTCTCCTTCTGGGATGCCCATAATGTGCATGTTTGAGCGTTTTGTTTTGTCGGTTAATTCCGAGTCCCAGCTGGATTTTTTCTATCTTTTTGTCTATTTTTTTTACTATCTGTTTGATTTCAGATGTATTGTCTTCCACATCACTAATTCTTTCTTCTGCCTGTTCAAATCTGCTGCTATGTGAATCCAGCGTCTTTTTTATTTCTTGGATTGTGCCATTGGTCACCATCATATCCATTATCTTTTTGGGAGTGTTTACAATTTCTTCAGTATGTTCTCCCAGTGTCTTCTTTATATTCTTAATCTCTTCTTTCATTTCTTTAAGTTGGGCCAGGATATATGTTTGGAAAGCTTTGATTAGTTGTTCAATGTTCTGCTTCACTTCCTGGTTTTTAGTTTGTCCATTGGATTGGTCTATGTTTTCCTGTTTTTCAGTGTGGTTTGTAATTTTTTGTTGCTCTCTAGTCATCATTTTATCTTGATGCATTTATTCAGTTGATTACCTCTCTCTCTGCTCTAGAGTTTTATTTAGCTGGTGGTTCTGTGTGTGTGTAAAGTTTTCTCTTTGATACTTTTTCTTCTTATTTAATTTACTTGCTTCTTTCTGTGTTCCCTTGAAGGCAAAAGATTAGGGCTGGAGGAATCAAAAGATGTGAGAAAGGAAGTAAGATAATAGTAATATTGATAAAAGTTAGAAGAGGGGCCAAATAAGACTTCATGAATTGAATATTTAACTCATGTTGGCTGTGTAGAGTAATAGGAAAGAAAGTGGAGTATCTACAATGGACTGGGAAACCACATGGAGGAATATATATATAATGATTTAGAAGGCTAGAATTATGAGGAGGGAGAGAAAGAGTTAAGAAAGGGCTAAAAGGAAAGAGTTAATATTATTAAAGAAATAAAAAAACAAAATAGACGGAATAGAAATTGACACCCTTGAGTTGTGGGTGTTTGGAAAAAATGTGGTATTTAATAGCCACAACAGAAAGCAGAAGGCAGAAAGATGAGGGAGGGATAAGAGATAGTTTGGAATACACAATCAATATATAGAGAGAATGGGAAATTACTGAAGTAGGACAGCAAAGATGAGAGAAGCTAGGAGCACTTAATTTTTAAAAAATGAAAGAAAGAATAAAGGGGGGAGGAAAGAGGAAAGAAAAGCAGGAGACAACAAATAAACAGAGAAAAAGCAAACAACCACACTGGCAAGCAGTCAAACAAAGCTAAGGGGGAATCAATATCCCCTGGGGTGCCGTGGATCCTCTCAGCCTGCTTGTGTTTATCAAACAATTTCCCCACAGGGATTTTATATGCAGGTGCTGAAGCAGCTTTTGGCTATTAAACTAAATTAAAAAGAATTTATTTTTCATGATTAAAGTGACCGTTTTATTTATTTATTTATTTTTGGCATAATACAGGACCAAAACTAAGTCCTTCTCTCGACCACCCCCCTCATGAGGGGACCCTAACTGGGCTCGTGGAAACTAATCAAGCACTTCCCAATTTCTGTATTCCGCAGGGATGCAAAAGTCCGATATTTGTCAGTGTAGAACGCTAAAAATGGCAGACTCTGCCATTCTGCATCAGAGCCCCTGTGTCACCGGGCTGCAGGTAAGTGAGGTTTATTCTGCAGATTCGCCTCCCCCTTTAGCCTGGGACTGCTTCAAGCTGGCTTATCTGCTCCCCAAAGTTATGGGGGGGGGGGTCCAGGCAGCCAGATCGACAGGTAAAATATCCCCTCTCTGCTTTCTGTCAGAACTCTCCCCCTCTTGGAGATTGCCCCTCTCCCCAGCTCCAAGGGGCCCGGGGCTTATCCTTGCAGAGCTAGTCAAATCCACTTCCTCAGGAGTTTCACCCCTCCTTCTCTGGGTGCCAATTCACTGCAGCTGTTTTTTTCGGCAAAGTTGCAGGGGGTTTCAGGGAGCCAAATCCCCAGAAAATAAAGCTCTCTTACCGGAGTTCCCCCCTCAGAAAATGTCCCCTCCCACCGGGCTGGGTCACCCAGTTACCGGACAGGAGTCACGCTTCCAACCGGCTTTTTTTTTTCCCCCATAAGGGTGGGAATCAGCCGACTGTGTTAACCACCACAGGCAGGCTTAAAACTCACGAATCTGTTTGGTTCAGTCCATGCCGTTGATCTGCCCAGATAGATGTCCCAAGCTTTTCACTCCACACGCCCACAGCACAGATCCCCGTGCCGGACCCTGCCCAGTATCCACTGTGTTCCCCTGATTTTAAAACTTATTACAATGCCACTGTAATAAAAACAATGTAGTGCTGGCATAAATATAGATATACACATAAATATATACAATCTTCTGATGATGTTGCATTGTGCCTGATAACCCACAGCTGCACCTCAGTGAGAAAGGATCTCCTAATGATGCCTTGATTTGTGGCCTCAGAACTGTAAGCTTATAAGTTAATAAATCCCCATTGTAAAAGCCAATCCATTTCTAGTATATTGCTTGGCAGCCTTTAGCAAATGAAAACAATCAGTAACTTCAAAGAGACAGATTTATGGTCATTGAATCTCAGACTTAACTCGGATCTAGTTCTTGCCCTATATAACACAACATGTGGGCAGTGAAGTCTGTTACTCAGAACATCCTGCAGGCACCCAGGACCAGCTCTTGGTCTGTAAACTTACTCTTATACTATATGGAGTGGCCTACTTCATTTTTCAATCTCAAGGGCCCATCATACTCAGGTGGAGCCTATTCTGTAGGTTAACAGCCAGACACCATGTTGGGGAATATCCAAATTGGGAGAGGAAATTGGCAAGGTTATTTGAAGAATACATGCTACCAAGAATCACAGATCATAGATGTTATACGTCTCAGAAGGGGAAACTCCAGGAGACAGAATATATAGTTTAAAAAAGAAATGTCTGGGCCAGAAATGAATGGCCCACTCAGTACTAGCCTGTTGGGTCATAGAGAAGAAAGAAGAAAAAATTGAAAAATTCTAGGGAGCTTTTGTGGAAGAATTTGGACAGGAGGAAAGAAATCACAAAGCCTGGAAAATTCAGAAGTTTGTGTAAACCTTGCCTTGCCAAGGCTAGAAACACAGGTCTTGAAGGGAAAGAGTTTTAAGAGGTTATGACTGTGAAGGAAGGAAAAAGAAAGCTTAAGAAATAAAATGTGATCACAGGAGAAATACCTTTGTACATTTCCCAAAAAAGGAACAAGAATTGAATGTTGTAGTAATTATTTTTCCCCATAACATGGCAAACATGTTTCATTACAAACTTTTGGCAACAAAATATGACCAAAGAATTTAATTTGTAATACACGAACCCTAGAAGCAAACTATCTTCATTAAGCTAAACTCCAAAAGTATTTCTCAATCTACTTTCCTACCCTTGGGCAAATTTCTGCATTCAAAGAATATCAAGCACCTTTAACCCAAAGTTATATCATGTATGTAGAAGGACAATGCTGTGATAAATTCATGTGACTGAAAATTTTTGTGGCTAATGAAATGTTTAGCATAAACTAGTTTGTGAATCCTTGAAATAATAACTCCCATTTGATCTGAAGTGTTCCATGCAGTAGAAGCTGAGGAAATGCATCAAATTATAATATGAACAGACTCTTTGAAGAAGAATAGAACATTTATTTGAATTTTTAATTAAAAGAGGGTTTTACCTTTGTGTTTTTTTCCCCGGAGTACTTGGGAAAGGAATTTTATAATTGATGTGTATCTTCTATGAGTTTAATTGGAATTTTTGCAAGGCATGGAGACTTATTGTATAAACAGTTCAGAATAGTTTATCTGTATTTCATGGTTGTAAAACATGAAGTATTTGAATAAATACTGAGTAAATTTCACCCCTTTTTTCTCTGGTAGGTTGAAGCTTCTAGAGGTGAGATAATCTATCCCAATTTTCCCTTCTTTGGGTAAAATTGAAAAAAAGCCAATCAGTTCTCCCAAGAAGACATCAGGGTAGCAGTAGAAATAAGGGAGAGCAGCCAAATGATCAGGGGGAAAGGACATTTGATTAATTGTCTTCTGTTTCAGTGTGGAGGAGTTACATTCCAATAAAAACTTTGACAATTTATTCTTGCCCTATTCATTCTTCCCTAGAAGGAAAAGTGTAATGCCTGATTTGGTTTTTGTTGATTTTTTAAAATATATTTTTCTTAGACAGTTTCTGAACTTACAAAACTGTCATTCACATGTGTGGAATTCCCATACAACACCTCTCCATGAGCACACCACATTGTGGTGGGACATTTGCTACAGATGATGAGATAACACCATCAGAATATTACAACAACTGTGGACCACAGTGTACATTTAGTATATCCCTTACATAGCCCCCTCACTATTAATACAGTACATGTTTGGCATTGATGCAAGAATATTACAATAATGCTGTAACTATAGTCTATATGTTACATTAATTGTATTTTTCCCTTGATTCTCCAAATTCTTACCACCTTGCAACTACCACCTTGTTCTAGTTCACATGAGGACATTCCTGTGTTTGTAGTATTAACCACATTTTTCATCCACCTCTGGGTTCACTATGTTATTCAGTCCCTAGATTATTCCCTAGCTTTCTTTCAATTGACACTTACCTCCCTAGACTACCCTTTTCTGCCAATATCCCATTTATAAATCAGCTGCATTAGTTGTACTCACTATGTTACCATCTCCTCTATCCATTTCCAAACTTTTATAGTCAAATTAATTAAAATTTCCACGTATATTAAGCTTCAGTACACCTTCTCTGCCTTCCTCTTTTCTTGTAATAAACTATATCTAGCTTTTAACTCCATGTGTTTATTCTTCATACTTAGTATATATTAGTGAGACCATGCAATATTTGACCTTTTGTGCTTGGCTTATTTCACTTAACCTAATGTGTTTCAATTTAAACATATCCTTGGGTCTAAGGGGAGTCTCTTGTAGACAGTATATAAAAGGTACATATTTTCTTATCCATTCTGCCAGTCTGTGTCTTTTGATTGGGGAGTTTAATCCATTAACATTCAATGTTTTACTGTAAAGGCAGTTCTTCACCCCTTTTGACCTTTGGGTATTAACTCTCATATTTTATTTTCACCCCTCTTTTTATACTTTCAGTTACTTTTACTGATATATTCTTCATTTCTAGATTCTCTTCCAAGTGTCTCTCTCCTGCCTTTTCTTTCATGCTTTAGCACTCCCTTTAGTATTTCCCACAAAGCCAATCTCTGTTACAAAATCTCTCTGTTTCTATTTGTGAGTATTCTAAATGCACCCTAATTTTTTTTAACAAATCAATTTTGCTGATACATATTAAGAAAGCATAAATCCATCCAAAGTGTACAATCAATGGTATTTGGTGTAATCACATATTTGTGCATCCATCACTTCAGTCATTCCTAGTGCACTTTCATTATTTCAAGAATAATAATATTAATAATAATAAAACAAAACTCATCACCTCCCAATCTCTCTATGCTTCCCATGCCAAAGACAATAATGAGGCATAGTGTAGTGTTATGTAGTGTAGTGTAACGTAAATTACCTGACCAACATTGATGAAATCAGGTTTCTCCAAGTTCATATAGATTTTAACTAGAACTCTTAGTACTTTATTCTGAAATTGTTTATTCTGCAATTCTGCTTGAGGTTATAAGCCAGCATTCCAGGGACATCATTCTGAAAGAATAATATGAAGATCATTACCATTATCAGGTTAACTGAAATACTATGTGTTAGAAATTGAATTATTTTAACCCATGCTCTTTAGTCATCTAGGTAGCAAATAACTTAAATGCCTTAAACAATAAAAACTAAAAATTTTAATCACTTTAGATGAAAACTGTGAAAGACTTAGTTTCCATTTCATACCCACTAGAATGGCTACTCTTAAAAAAACAGAAAATCACAAGTGTTGGAGAAGATGTGGAAAAATAGAAACACTCATGCATTGTTGGTGGAAATGTAAGATGGTGCAGCGATTGTGAAAGACAGTTTGGCAGTTCCTCTGTAAATCTACAATTTCTCTAAGAAAAAAAAATGAATTATCTATTTCCCATGTCTTCATGAAAAAACTGGCTACAGATAATCAAATATTTAGTGATGAACCAGGATCATCACTGTATAAATATAGTGTACTGTAACAGAGTGATGCTTTTAATCATTATGAAAAGGCTGGCCATATAGCAAGTGGCTATGTTTTTCAATTGTGTCTATTAGAGTCTTTCTACCTCCTATCTTGCTCCTGAAATCCCTCATGATTTAATGCCATATTCTACTTTTCCACAGGCCAGTAAATAAATGTGATACAAATGTTCTCCACCTCTTTATGACTCAAGTTTTGAGTGCTGTCACATCTATCTGGTGCTCTCTAAAAATAAAGTTTGACTCCACACTATATGTATTTACTTTATGGTTCTCAAAATAATCCCCAATATCTGATATACCACTTTATTATGTAAAGTCCTTCAACATGAATAAGCATATTGAAGAGTTAAAGAAGTGCCTTTCAAAAAGTAATTAATATGTGACTATATTTCAATAAAACTGCTTAAAAAAATAAATGTGCAAGAATAGCCAGAAATAGCAGCCACGTACAGCAGGGGAAGCATAGAGAGACTGAGAGGTGATCAATTTTTTTTGTCTTTTTATTATTATTGAAATAATGAAAATGCTCTAATAATGACTGAAGTGATGAATGCTCAACTATGTGATTATACCAAATACCACTGACTACGCTTTGGATGAGCTGTATGCTTTATTAGTATCAATAAAATTGATTTTTTTTTAAAGACAATCTTGCTGGATTTAAGATTCTTGGCTGGCAGTTTTTCTCTTGCACTATCTTAAATATGGCATTCCACTGCCCTCTGACTTCCATGTTTTCTGATAAGAAATCAGCACTTAATCTTATTGGAACTTCCCTTATATGAGATGCACTATTTTTCTCTTGCTGCTCTCAGAATTCTTTCTTTGTCTTTGGCATTTAACATTCTGATTAGTGTCTCAGAATAGGTCTACCCAGATTTTTTCAGATGGGAGTATGTTGTGTGTCTTGTACACAGATATTTATGTCTTTCAATAAGGTTGGGAAATTTCTTACGATTATTTCTTCTGATATTTCTTCTGCCACATTTCCCTTCTCTTCTCCTTCTAGGGCACCCATGACACAAAGGTTTGCACATCTCTTGCTCTCATTTAGTTCCTGGAGACCTACTCATTTTTTTCCATTTTTTTCTTTATCTGATTTTTTGTTTGTTCACTTTCAGAGGCCATGTCATTGAGCTCACTGATACTATCTTCTGCCTCTTCAAATTGACTTTTATATGACTCCAGTGTATTTTAAATTTCATTTACTGTGCCTTTCATTCCCACAAGTTCTGCTATTTTTTAATGTATGCTTTCTAATTTTTTGTGATCACCCAGTGTCTTCTTAATATCCTTAATCTCTTTAGCCATCTCATTGAATTTATTCAGGAGATTTGTTTGAACATCTATGATTAGTTGTTTCAACTCCTTTATGTTATCTGAAGCTTATCTTATTCCTTTGACTAGGCCATATATTCCTCTTTCTTGGTATGGATTGCAATATTTTGTTGGTGCCTTGGTATCTGGTTTACTAGGTGTATTTATTCTGGGTGCAAGTTCTCCTGTTTAGGGTTTTCTTGCCCTTTTACCCTTGCTGGTTTTGTAGTAGGAACTGAAGGTGTAGTTGATACTGTAAGCTTTGGAGCCTGATGCTACCTGCATTGCTCCATAAATCTTCTTCCACCTTTCTCCTCAGCCAAGGGTAGAGATGGAGCCATGACCATGTATAGTAACTGAAACCATGCAGGCCAAGACCATATTAGTTGCCCAGAGACACTGATGAAGTTTGACAACCATTCCTCCCTTACCTGGGATGGGGATGGAGCTGCAGGGGTGGGCAGCAAACTAAGACTTGTGGGTCAAAACTGACTGGGGTTGCCCAGGTAGACTAACATAGCACTCTGCATTGCCCCCCTCCTTCCCTGCCAATGGTGGGGGTGGACCCTCTGGATTATTCAACAATCTAATTTGTGTGGGGCTAAAGTACCTGCAGTTGCCCTGAGAGGCTGAAGGAAAACTGTTCTTTATGCCCTTATGGGGTAGGAATGGAACCACAGACACTCATCAGTCCAGTCTGTGCAAGCTGAGAGTATCTGCAGTTGCCCAGAGAGGCTGAGGAGTCACCAGCCCCCTCCTATACTATTGGGGGTGGAGATGGATCCGCAAGCACCCAGAAGTCCAATCCATGCAAGCTGAAATTGCCTGCCATTGCCCAGAAAGGCTGAAGAAACACAGCTCCTGTCCTATCCTATTGAGGGGTTGTGGATGGAGCCACAGGTGTCTGACTATTCTGTCTGTGTGGGTTAAAAGCACCTGCAGGTGCCCAGAGAGTCTGGGAAGATACCATCCCCCTCTAGTCCTATAGGCAGTGGATATGTAACCTCAGGAACCCAACAGTCCAGTTAATGCAGGCCCAAAGCACCTGCAGTTGCGCAGAGAGGCTGAGGAAATACCAGTTCTTGATATCATATGGAGGGCTGGATTGGAGTCCCAGGTGGTCATCAAACCAGTCTGTATGGGCCAAAAGTTCCTGCAGTTACTCAGAGAGGCTGAGATCACATCTCCACTCCTATCCTATTGAGAGGGTGGGATAAAGCTACATGTAGCTGAGTATCCAATCTGTGCATGCTGAAAATGCCTGCAGTTGCCCAGAGAGACTAAAGAAACACCAGCCCACTCCTATCCTGGGCAGGCAGGATGTGGACTATAAGGCATTAAAAAAAAAAAAAAAGTCTGTGCAGGCTGAAATCTCTGCAGTTGTCCAGAGAGGTTGAGGAATCACAACTCCATGCCTATCTTACTGGGGAGTGGGAATGGAGTCTCAGGTGTTCAACTATCTGGTCTGTGCTGGCCAAAATTGCCTAAAGTTGTCCAGAGAGAATGGTGGTGGTCCCCCCAGCTTCCTACCTGCCAGAGGTGAGACAGGAGCCCAGGGTAGGGCTTCAATGTCACCTGGGTGGAAAGAAGCCAATCCCTACATTCAGTGTGATTTTCAATGAGCCCTTCTTCCTCTAAGGCTGGGGGTGGTGTTAAAATGGTGGCTACTGGACTCATTCTCACTTGGACAGGTTCAAACTTTAGATGTTCTTAGGATTATACTTTAAGCAACCTAACTGACTAATCAGTAGCTGAAGTCAGTGCCTGACCCCATTTTTAGGAAATGTAGCTTCCAACTCCAGGCACAGAATATTTCCTGAGGTGGCTTATCACACCAGTGGAGGATGGGCACTGGCATCCGTGGCATGGAGTGCTCTACTCATGAATCTTCTCTGTAGATGGGCAGTGTTCTCCTTCCATTTTTCAAGGTGAAAAAGTAACTATAAAAAGGAAATTTTCTTAGATCAAGCATCATATAACCTAAAATATATATGATAGAAGCATCTCTTCATAGGGAACCAGACAAATAAGACCACTCACACCAACTTCTTTAGGAAGCACTGTGTAATAAGAAAAGGGAAATAAAACATATATGAATGGAAATGAAGAAATAACACTTTCATGAGCAACACATATAATTTTGATTGAGAAAATTAAAAAAAAAACACCCTGTGCAAATATAGTAAGAATCTTATTTGAATCATGTTTGAGAAGGCAATTGAATTCTACATGCCAATAAAGAAATATGAAATACATGAAATATGAAATATGAAAAGAAACAAAATATAGAAAATGAATTTAAAAAAAGCCAATCCACAATAGAGTGAAATATAAAGTAACAGATTTGCTAGATCTTGTGGAAAAAATAAATGTTTCATTGAGGGCTCTTAAGTAACTGAATTAATGGAGAGATAGACCATATATATGGATGAGAAGGCTCAATATTATAACAACGTCAATTATATTCATAGGTTGAGTGACACCTAAATATTCCTACAGATTTTCTATGGGAGAAATGGACAAGTTGGCCATAAATTCACATGAAATCCAAATAGAATAAACACTCTTAAGGAATAAAAAGTTAAAAGGATTTCCTAATCAGATATCAAGTATTTCTATCAAATAATAGTAAGCAAACATTGTGGCAAAAAGTAAAAAAATGATAAGCACAGATGCAGCAGAATGGAGGGTATGTATATGAACACTCAGATGACAGATGCAGCAAGGAACTGCAGTGGGAAGAACATTTCTCTTACTCAACCTACTCAAAAGTCGATTAAATAATGAAGTGAGGAAATCACTATTAAAAGAATCTTGAAGATATCCTTAGAAGTTTGAAGGAATACTTCAGAAGGAGGAGGAGAACAAGAAAAGCTGGAGGAGAGGAAGAGGAAGAAGAGTAGATGGAGGAGGAGGAAAAGATACAAAAATATGTACCATGGAAACATATTTGTGAATTTGATTACAATTAATGAAGTTTTTTTTTTCAAGAACCAACAAAAGGCCACAAAATTGGACATAAATCACTTAAAAACACATGTAACTTTTCAGCCTTATCTAGGAATTTTTAAGAAAAGGAAGCACAGATATCTTGTTTTACACATGACAGTATATTATGCATCATTGATATGAGTAAAATAAACAGTATATCCACCTGGTACTACCACATATTCAGCAGTTTGGAAAAAATATATCTGGATTCACCAATTATTGTCTATGACATGGAACAAAGATATGTGGAAATATTATTTGTGTGTATGCATAAATTGCTACAGCTTCTCTGGAAAACCATTTGATATTTTATTAGCAAACTAAGACTAGTTTACAGTATGAAGAAAAACTGCTGAGAGCAACAAAGATTTCCTATTTATGACACATGTCCATTTTCTGTTGGCTATGATTTCGATCCACAGTCAGTGCCCACATTCTCTACCCAGGATATTGGAGCAGGCTGCACATGGGATGTTACTTGTTCTCATGGCAGAATGGTAAGATGTTATGAAGAAGTTCTTGTATGCTGGCTCTCAAAACCACAATCAGAGAGAGAAACATGATAAATTCTAGTAGCCCTTGGTGTTTACATTTAGACCAATTTTATAATTACTAAATGAATTCTAAATGTGATTTGGAATATATTAGATTCTACCATATACAATAAACAATAAATAGAGTTCCCTGATGATTATTGAAAAAATTTAGTGTTAAAGTTTCTTCAACAAAGTAATCTAATATTCATTAATACTTATTCATTTCCATGAAGTTACTGTTAAAAACTTGAATTGAAATTGGGCATGACTCCTGAATATTATTGGTTCTAATTACATCAATATTGATTACCTAAAAAGTGCAGATTTCCATCATATAGAACAATCATATAAATGCCTATCACATATATTCACTTCCTTAGATGAAAACCAACTTTTAAGACAAAAACATCACTTGATATTTACTTCTCCTAATACCATAAATCTATCTATTAATGTAATACTATCCAATATTTAATGAATATATAGTATCCTTCCAATAATCATTTCCCTACAGCATTGTGTATTCCTTTTTCTTTTTATAAAATATAATATCCAATTTCAAAAATCCATATCAAAAATTCAACCACTTCCATGTGCTTTCCTTGAAGGATATCAAGTAAAGAACAAAATATACATTTCTCAAATATTATCATTTCCCCAAATGAAAGTGACATTAAATTCATTTGCATACATGTGGTATGAGTTCAAAAATAAACAAAGAAATCAATGCAACAGAATAAAGTACACAGCTACAGAAAAGTTCACTTAGGAACACTATATATGATAAAGGTATTGAATGGTAGTCTATGTACTTTCAGTTAATGGTGACTGGGCAGCTGCATATTCATTGACAATAAAAGAAATTTCACTCCTGCCTTTCACTCTGCACAAATGATGTCATATAAAGACAAAACGTGATAGTCAAAACTATAATGGCTTAGATACTAACATTGGATAATATCTTCAGGATACCAGCCTAAGTAAGTATCTTTAATATAAGAAGAAAAACGCAAACTACAATGGAAAATATTGATTATATTTGAACTGAGAAAGAATGTCTGTTCCTCCAAGGATTTAGAAAAGCTCAAAATTTTATATAACAAACTGGGGGAATGTACATGTCATAAAAATTTCAGACAGGAATATCCAGGAAGAGAATTCCAGATTTACTTTAAAGTATATTAAAACTTAAAAACACATATACATATTCAAACTAATCATGAATTCTAATGAATTCTAATGAATACCCTATATTTTTTATGTAATCTAAAGCGTCTTTATAAATAAACAATAAAATAAAAAACTAAAAAAAAGTAGAAAATATGAACAGAACTATAACAAGAGATAGAATCATAAGTCAGAATCATGATTACAGATCAGGTTATGAAGACATCAATAAAAAAGGCAGATTAGGGTCCTCCAAAAACCTGATCTCCCACAGAAACACTGGAAGTATGAGCAAAACCTGTCAGAATCAACTTCAATGAAAATCAGGAAAATACTCAAAGATTTAAATCAACCAAGCAAAGAATCAAACAAAAAAGGTCACTAACAGTTGCCCAGAGAGGCTGAGGGTGCACTCTCTTTCCTCCTGCCCAGTCAGGGTGGGGATGGAATCAGAGATGTGTCCAACAGTCTAGTCCCTGCAAGCTGAAAGTTGCTGCAGTTGCCTGGAGAGGCCAAGGGCCACTGTCCCATCTGCCTTGCCAAGGGCAGGGATGGAACCACAGGAGTACCTGTCTAAAGGAGCTTTGGATATATATAGAACAGGAGGGTGCTCCAAGTCATCTAGAAGGGTACTGGAAAGATAAAGAAGCCAAAGGAAACCATGAGTTGCTCACCCGTGGCTGGAAAGAGCAACAAATACCCCATCCTCAGGACAAATAGCCTAGGTGGAGCCCCTGGCTCCCTGCTCCAAATGGAGCATGAGGGAGCATTACCTGGGAGGAGGAGAGTCTGGGAGGGTGGAGAGTGATTTCTTTGTGGTGAATTTGGCTAGCTGAGCCCACTTGGAATCTCAGAAGGGACCCCAATCCTGTAGGGAGAGGAGAGGAGGATCTCCTCAGGCAGGCTGTCATGCCTAGCCAGCCAGGTAAAGAGGGGAATTAGACTAGAGAGGGGGTGGGGACAGAGAGGCATCTATTCAGCAGGGATCTGGCAAACCACTAGGAATCTAACCTACCAGAGGGAAAGGGGGTAGATAGCTTTAAGAAAGCCTAACTAACCTAAGGAGGCAGTTTAGCTTAGTGGAGAAATTCCCAACTGGCATATACGAGTCCTTGGTTTGATTCCAGGGTCTTCTTAGAGAAGTGATCCACCCGGTTATCAGACATCCAGCTGATACTATAGGACAAGAAATATATAGATATTGTTTTTGCATTAGCTTTTCTTGGATCTCTTTTTATATATATATTATTTCCTTATATTACTTGCTGTATTAGTCAGGGTTCTCTCGGGAAACAGAATCAACAGGAGATATCTGTCAATAATATGAGATTTTAAAAAAGTCTCTCATGCAACCGTGGGGATTCACAAGTCCAGGTTCCGCAGGCAGGCTGCAAACAAGTGGCTTCGATTAAAGTCCGACGAAAGGTCGTTGATGAGTCTCTGGGAGAAGGTGCCTGTCCAAGGAGGAGCTGGGAAATTCTCTCTGAATGTTGAAATCACTTCCCCTTTTAAGTCATTCAACTGATTGGATAAAAGCGCCACCCATTGATCATGGAATCTCCCTGATTGATGCAGATGTAATCAGCCATCCATGCAGTAAACTCACTCGTGATTGAAATCCATAAATGCTCTTGAATTACAATTAGCCCAGTGCTTGCTGGAAAAAACACCTGGACACAGTTACCTGGCCAAGTTGACACATTAGCCTAACCATCACACTTGCTAAAACCTGGTTCAAACCCTGCACAAAGAAGTCTGCAGGTGACTGACTGATGAACACTGACAGCCAGAGATCCTCCTGAGGGGCCTAAGAGGGAAGTCTGTTTTTCCTTTTTTTTCTCTCCTTTTTTATTAGTTGCTGCTGTCTTGTTTCTTATTTCTTGTCTTTCTCCTTTCTTTCTCTTTTCTTTCTTTTACCAATTTTTTCTACCTATGCTATTTCTTTTCTTTCCTTCATTTTTCTATCTTCTGTTTTTTGTTGCTGTTCTTTGATTCCACCTCTTTTTGTTTAGTCCTCAGCTTTTCCTGTTTTGATCTCTCTCTCTCTCTCTCTCTCTCTCTCTCTCTCTGTGTGTGTGTGTGTGTGTGTGTGTGTGTGCCTCTGTTTTCTTTCTTTGTTTATGTTATTTTCTTTTTCATTTTTCTTTTCCTTTCTTCTCATTTCTGGCCTTTCAATTCATCTACATATTTTCTCTATTTTGTTTCTAATTTGTTTCTATTCCACTTTTTATTCTTATTCCACTGTACTTTTATTCATGTTAAATATTTATTTTCTTTCTTTTATTATTTTTATTTTTTTATTGTTGATACTTTGTATTTGTGTGATACCTTTTTTAAAAAAATTATTTTAAAAGATGCTTAGATTACATAAATGACATGCAAAAACTGCAGGGATTCCCATGTTCCCCACCTCCCACACCTCCCATAAAATCCCACATAAACATCTTTCATAAGTGTGGCACATCACCTGCAATGGATGTACACATCCTGGGGCTTTGCCTCTAAGCATGGACCATAGTTCACATTGTAGACCACACTCTCTCCCACACAGTTTTGCATGTTATATGCAGATGTAAAATGGCCTATATCTGTCGTTGTAATGTCACTCAGGATAATTCCCAAATCCTGAAAAAGCTCCTGTATTATAACTGCTTTTTCCTTCCCTGCCCTGAAAATGTTTCAGTGGCCACTGTCTCCATCTCACTATTGTAATTTCTTCCATTGCTTGAATCACAATATGTCTACAACAGAATACCATTAAGTCCACTCCAGTCCACAGCTCTTCCCCCAGTCCTGAGGAGTTTGGGATGGTGATGTCCCACTCCACCTCCAAGTGAGAGGGGGCACATATCCCATGGATATGATGGATGGGATTATTCTGCCTGCAGTTGCAGGCTCTCTCCATTTCCTGGGATGGCCATTATCCATCATCATCTCCTCTCCAGGTGACTTGGGTGAGTCCATTGAACTGTAAAGTAGGAGTTGTAGCTCCACCGAGATTCCAAGCACAGCTGGCACATGGGCAGGCCAAAGGCTCCAGTCTCTGGAAGTACACCTACAAACTCCAGCATCACATATAGGTTTGAATAGAAGGGGCTGATGGACCATATGCAGGGAGGACTTATTTGAGTCCAACTCAGGAGCACAGATTCCACAGTAGAGCCCACTGATAGGGCATAAATCTCTGGAGCTACCCCCACCTCCCCATATAGGACGTGGGTGTCTCCAGAGCACTCAGGAGGCCCTCTGTGTGGGGTGATATCCACTTTGGTGTTCTATGAGATTCTGCTGAGGTTTGTGTAAGCCTTACCTCTGGGATGACCTCCCGACTCTCTTGGAAGTCTCTTAGCCACATGAACTCATTTGTCTTTACTTTTTCTCCCTTTTATTCATTGCCTTTTTCCAGTCATATTGCCAGTTGTCACTTGGTATTAATCCCTCATTGCCAGGGAGGCTCATCCCCAGGGGTAATGTCCCATGCTGGAGGAAAGGTAATTCATTCATATGCTGAGTTTGGTTTAGAGAAAGGCCACATTTGAGCAACAAGGAGGCTCTTAGGTGGCAACGCTTAGGCACCCCATAACAGTAGGCTAAGTTTCAATTTCAAGAGCAGTAACAAGAACCCATCAGTGGACCATCCTCCTTTGCCAGACACTGCCCCTGCACTCAGGGGACTGTTGTTACTCTCTTGGAAAATGTGGCAGAACTCTCCAGGCTGGGAATTCAGTATTTCCTCATTTATTGAGTGATTGCCTACCCACTGTGACCATGCCCCACCGCTTGATCATTTGACCATATTTATATCTCTTTCATGTATATTCAGGTGAACTTCCTCCCATGAAACCTGCATCCCAGACACCCCCCACCATTGGTCCTCTGCTGCCCCCATTAAAACCCTTCTGTGATCTAAACCTTCCTTGAAGATGAAGCCCATATAATAGCCTAATACAATTAATAGGAAAATGAAATAATAATGATGAGCTTAACTGGAAGAGCTAAAATACATGGAAACTCAAAAAAAAAAACTAAAATTAAAATAAAATTAAAGGATTGGGACACTCAAAAATGGGAAAAAACAAAAAAATTAAAAAATAATAATAAATTTTTTTTAAAAATTATTATTATTTTTTCCTTTTATCACTGCATTATCGGGTGTCCAGTCTGTACCGTGGCACCTTCCCCCTCTCACTCCCCAAAGTCTCCCAAATTTTCATTTAATTTTCAATTAAGTTTTAGGTCACAGCAATGTCACACAAAGAATACTAGGGACTCTCATATACACAAGCTCCTTCCCCTTTTCTCACCCCATATTAAAACCTTTTTTATGTGGTGGTAGCATTGTTATAACTGTTACACAGATAATGAAACATAGATCCTAAACACTGTCAATGGTTTACAGTACAGTTTACAATTTAGACAATACAGTTTAATAATTTTTGATGATATTTACCATGTCCTATGTCCATTACTGTAAAGTAATGAAAAACATTTCCCCTGACCACTAAATACCCCGTTTGATCTTTTCTGTTCCTTCCTCCCTATCCTCCTGGGGCACATAACACTCCCATCTTGACTCTTTGGATGACAAGATTCATAGTTACATGCAACAAGAGGTCTTGACAAGCTGATTATCCTCCCCTATTAGGCATCTAGTCCCCCTCCCATCTCTCCCACCCAGTAGCCTGGGTATTCTAGGCCCTTCCTAATTTACCACCTGTCGACCCTGCACCACCACACCCAGTACTATCACAACCCACTTTCCTATCCCTCAATATGCAAGTATACTCTATCAATTTACCATAGATTATGTCCACATGAGTGATGGCTCACAACCTCTCCTCTTTTTCACCCTTGTTAACCTATCTTTCAGAAAATGGTTCTCAGGGACTGCTCACTTTCCTCAATTGAAATCAGAGAGGTCATATAATGTTCATCCTTCAATGCCTGGCTTGCTTCATGCAACATAAGTTGTTCAAGATTCATCCATGTTATTCAGTGTGTTAGCACTTTATTCCTTCTTACAGTTGAGTAATATTGCATTGTATGTATGTACCACATTTTGTTTATCTATTCATCTATTGATGGGCACTGGGGCTGATTCCAACTTTTGGTAATTGTGAACAATGCTGCTATGAACATTGGTATGCATGTATTTGTTTGTGTAATTACTTTCAGTTCTTCTGGGCATATATCCAGCAATGGAATTGCTGGATCATAGGGAAGACTTAGTGTTAGTTTACTGAGGAACCACCAAACTGTTCTCCACAGTGGCTGGACGATTCCACAATCCCACCAGCAGTGGATGAGGGTTCCTATTCCTCCACATGCTCTCCAAAACTTATACTCTGCTGTTTTTTTAATAGCTGCAATTGTGATGGGTGTAAGATGCTATCTCATTATCATTTTGATTTGCATTTCACTAATAGCTCGTGATGTTGAACATCTTTTCATGTGCTTTTTAGCCATTTGTATTTCTTCCTTGGAGAAGTGTCTTTTCAGATCAGTTGCCCATTTTTTAAATGGGTTTCTTGTCTTTTTATTTTCAAGGTGTAGGATTTCTTTATATATGCAGGATATTAGGCTCTTATCAGATATATGGTTGCCAAATATTTTCTCCCATTGGGTAGGCTGCCTTTTTATTTTCTTAAAAACGTCCTTTAAGGTGCAGAACATTTTAATTTTGAGGAGATCCCATTTATCTATTTTTTCTTTTGCTGCTCATGCTTTGGGTGTGAAGTTCATGAAACCATTTCTTATTATAAGGTCCTGTAGATGCTTCCCTACATTATCTTCCAAGGTCTTTATGGTTTTGGCTCTTATATTTAGATCTTTGATCCTCTTGAGTTGATTTTTGTATAAGGTGTGAGATGGTATTCCTCTCTCATTCTTATGGATATGGATATCAAGTTCTCCAAGCACCACTTGTTAAAGAGGCCATTCTCTCCTGATTGAGTGGGCTTGGTGGCCTTGTCAAATATCAGATGACTGTATATGCGAGGATCTATATCAGAACTCTCAATTCAGTTCCATTGGTCAGTATGATTATCCTTGTGCCAATACTATGCAGTTTTGATCACTGTAGCTTTGTAGTATGTTTTAAAGTCAGGTAATGTGATACCTCCAACTTCATTTTTGTTTTTCAAGATGTCTTTAGCAATTTGGGGCCTCTTACCTTTCTAAATATATTTTGTAGTTAGTTTTTCCAGTTCCTTAAAAAATATTGTGTTGATTTTTATTGGGATTGCATTAAATCTTTAGATTACTTTGGGTAGGATAGACATCTTCATGATGCTTAGTCTTCCAATCCATGAACAGGGAATATTCTTCCATTTATTTAAGTCTTCTTTGATTTCCTTTAACAGTTTTGTGTAGTTTTCTGTATATAAGTCCTTTACATCGTTAGTTAAATTTATTCCTACATATTTGAATCTTTTAGTGACTATTGTAAATCATATTTTTCTCTTGATTTCCTCCTCAGATTGCTAGTTATTGGTGTACAGAAATGCTACTGATTTTTGAGCATTGATCTTATAGCCTGCAACATTACTGAACTCCTTTATAAGTTCTAGAAGATTTGTTGTAGATTTCTCAGGGCTTTCTATGTATAAGATCATGTCTTCTGAAAATAATGAAATTTTTACTATTTCTTTTACAATTTGGATGCCTTTTATATCTTTTTCTTGCCTCAGTGCTCAAGCAAGTACTTTTAAGACAAGTTAAATAGCAGTGGTGATAGTGAGCATCCTTGTCTTGTTCCCTATCTCAGAGGGAAGGCTTTTAGGATTTCAGCATTGAAGATGATGTCAGCTTTGGGTTTTTCATATACCATTTATCATATTCAGAAAGTTTCCTTCTATTTCTATCTTTTGTAGTGTTTCTATCAGGAAGGGGTGCTATATTTTGTCGAATACTTTTTCTGCATCTATAGGGATGATCATGTCACTTTTTTCTTTCAATCTGTTTATGTGGTGTATTACATTGATTGATTTTCTTATATTGAAACATCCTTTCATAGCTGGGATGAAACCCACTTGGTCATGGTGTATAATCCTTTTGATATGTTGTTGAATGCGATTAGCAAGTATTTTGTTGAGGATTTTAGCATCTAGGTTCATTAGTGAAATTGGTCTGTAATTTTCCTTTCTCGTGGTATCTTTGTTTGGTTTTGGTATTGGGGAAAAATTGGCATCGTAGAATGAGCTAAGCAATATTCCTTCTACTTCTATTTTTTGGAAGAGCTTAAGTAGAATTGGTGTTAGCTCTTTCTGGTATGTTTGATAGAATTCAGGTGTGAAGCCATTTGGTCCTGGGCTCTTCTTAGTTGGAGGTTTCTGATGACTGAGTCTATCACTTTACTTGTAATTGGACTGTTGAGTTCATCAATTTCTTCTTTCATCAATGTTGGCTGTTTGTTAGTTTCTAGAAATTTGTCCATTTCCTCTAAATTATCATTCTTATAGGCATATAATTTTTCAAAGTATCCTCTTATGATACACTTTATTTCTGGGGGGCAGTAATGATAACCGTTTGCTCATTCTTTATTTAGTGTATTTGCATCTGTTCTCTCTTTTTCTTTGTTGGTCTGGCTAAGTGTTTGTTAATTTTATTGATCTTCTCAAAGAACCAGCTTTTGGTTTTGTTTATTCTTTCTAGTGCTTTCTTATTCTATATTTCATTTAGGTCTGCTCTAATCATTGTTATTTCCTTATTTCAACTTCCTTTAGGTTTAATTTGTTGTTGTTTTTCCAATTCCTCCAAGTGTGCAGTTATGTCTTCAATTTTAGCTCTTTCTTCTTTTTTAATAGGTGTATTTATGGCTATGAACTTCCCCCTGAGGACAGCTTTCACTGCATCCCATAGGTTTTGATATGTTGTGTTGCCATTTTCATTAGTTTCAAGGTAGTTACTGATTTCTTTTGTGATTTCCTCCTTGATCCACTGTTTGTGTAAGAGTGTGTTGTTTAACTTTCATATCTTTGTGCCTAATCTGTGTCTCTAGCCCTTAGTGATTTCCGATTTCATTCCACTGCCGTCAGAGAAATTACTTTTATAATCTTAATCTTTCTGAACTCATTGAGAGCTGTTCTGTGGCCTAGCATGTGGTCTATCTTGGAGTATGATACATGGGCACTCGAGAAGAATGTAAATCCTGCTGTAGGTGGGTGTAGTGTTCTGTATATGTCTATTAAGTCCAGGTCATCTAATGTATTGTTCAGTCTTTGTTTCTTTACTGATTCTCTGTCTAGATGTTCTGTCTAATGATGATAATGGTGTATTAAAGTCCCCTGCTATAATTGTTGAGGCAATTATTTCTCCACTTAGCTTTTCCAGAGTTTGCCTCATGCATTTTGAGGCACCCCAATTAGGTGCATAAATGTTTATGAATGGTCTCTCTTCTTGAGAGATTACCCCTTTTACCAATATATAGTGTCCATCTTAGTCTCTTACAATAGTTTTGCATTTAAACTCTATTTTGTCTGATATTAGTATAGCTACTCCTGCCCTTTTTTGACTATTGTTAGCTTGTAAAATTGTTTTCCAGCATTTCACTTTAAGCCTCCTTGAATCCCTGGGTCGAAGGTGGGTTTCTTGTAGACTGCATATAGATGGATCATATTTCCTTATCCATTCTGCCAATCTGTGTCTCTTGATAGGTGAATTTAGTCCATTAACATTTAGTGTTATTACTCACAACGAATTTCTTACTTCAGCCATATTTTCTTTTGGTTAATGTATGTCACATGTTGCTTTGTTTCTGTTTTTGCCTTTTTAGCTGTTTTTAAACTCTCCTCCAATTCTCTCTCCCTGGTTTTTTCCTTTCAACTTGTAGAACGTCCTTCAGTATTTCTTGAAGTGCTGATTTCTTATTGGCATACTCTCTTAATTTCTGTTAATCTGTGAATATTTTAAACTCACCATCATTTTTGAATGCCAGTTTTGCTGGATAAAGAATTCGTGGTTAGAAGTTATTTTCTTTTAATACTTTGACTATGTCATACCACTGTCTTCTTGCCTCCATGGTTTCAGCTGAGAAATCAGCACTTAATCTTATTGTGCTTCCCTTGCATTTGATGTTTCTCTTTTCTCTTCCTATCTTGAGTATTTTCTCTTTGTCTTGAGCATTGGACATTTTGACAAGTATATGTCTTGGAGTTGGCCTGTTGGGATTTATACTGCTTGGGGTGCGCTATGTTTCCTGGATCTGCACATCTATCTCTCTCAATAGGGTTGGGAAGTTTTCAGCCATTATTTCCTTCAACACTCCTTCTGTTCCCTTTCCCTTCTCTTCTCCTTCTAAGATGCTCATAATGCATATGTTTGTGCATTTTGTGTTGTCAGTTAAATCCCTGAGTCCCTGCTGGATTTTTTTCTGTCTTTTTGTCTATCTGTTCTATCTGTTTGATTTCAGATGTATTGTCTTCCACATCACTAATTGTTTCTTCTGCCTTTTCACATCTGCTGTTATGCAAACCCAACATCTTTTTGATTTCTTGGATTGTGCCACTGATCACCATAATATCCATTATATCTTTATGTATGTTAACAATTTTTTCAGTATGTTTTCCCAGTGTCTTTTTAATATCCTTAATCTCTTCCTTCACTTCATTAAGTTGGTCCATGATATTTGTTTGCAAAGCTTTGATTAGTTGTTCAATGTTCCACATCTCTTCCTGATTTTTAGTTTGTTCATTGGACTGGTCCATGTCTTCCTGTTTCTCAGTGTGGTTTGTAATTTTTGTTGCCCTCTAGTCATCATTTTATCTTGATGGGTTTATTCAGTTGATTAGCTTCTCTCACTGCTCTAGAGTTTTATTTAGCTGGTAGTTATGTGTGTGTGTTAAGTTTTTTCTTTGCAACTTTTTCTTCTTATTTTATTTCCTTGCTTCTTTCTATGTTCCCTTGAAGGCAAAAGATTAGGGCCAGAGGAATCAAAAGATGTGAGAAAGGAAGAAGGGTAATAGTAATATTGATAAAAGTTAGAAGAGGGGCCATATACGACTTAGTGGAGTGAATATTTAACTCATTTGTGCAGTGTAGACTAATAGGGGAAAAAAAGTGGAGTACCTACCATGGACTGGGACACCAAATAGAGGAATATATATATATATATATATATATATA